>CM077517.1:65135946-65384624 GCA_039654895.1 Mongoloraphidia duomilia
TCCGGAAAAATTCGGAAAACTTGCGGAAAATCGGCCGCCATGCCGGGAAATGAGGAGGTGCCAGGAATGGTATAAATATACTACTGAAGTTCTGGTTTTTCGGGACGAAATTCCGGTTTTTCGGGACGAAATTCCGGTTTTTCGGGACGAAATTCCAGTTTTTTGGGACGAAACTCCGGTTTTTCGGGACGAAATTCCGGTTTTTCGGGACGAATTTCCGGTTTTTCGGGACGAAATTCCGGTTTTTCGGGACGAAATTCCGGTTTTTTGGGACGAAATTCCGGTTTTTCGGGACGAAATTCCGGATTTTCGGGACGAAATTCCGGTTTTTCGGGACGAAATTCCGGTTTTTCGGGACGAAATTCCGGTTTTTCGGGACGAAATTCCGGTTTTTTGGGACGAAATTCCGGTTTTTCGGGACGAAATTCCGGTTTTTCGGGACGAAATTCCTGGTTTTTCGGGACGAAATTCCGGTTTTTCGGGACGAAATTCCGGTTTTTCGGGACGAAATTCCGGTTTTTCGGGACGAAATTCCGGTTTTTCGGGACGAAATTCCGGTTTTTGGGGACGAAATTCCGGTTTTTCGGGACGAAATTCCGGTTTTTCGGGACGAAATTCCGGTTTTTCGGGACGAAATTCCGGTTTTTCGGGACGAAATTCCGGTTTTTCGGGACGAAATTCCGGTTTTTCGGGACGAAATTCCGTTATACTTATGGAGAAAAACACGCTGAATCGATTCCCGTTGACAAGAACTCGTCTATCTCTTTTAGTTTCGGAGATATAAGCGTTTTAAGATTTTTTAATTTTTCCCTATAAATTTGCTTTGATCTGGATGAAACTATGCATACTTATGGAGAAAAACACGCTGAATCGATTCCCGTTGACAAAAATCGTCTATCTCTTTTAGTTTCGGAGATATAAGCGTTTTAAGATTTTTTAATTTTTCCCTATAAATTTGCTTTGATCTGGATGAAACTATGCATACTTATGGAGAAAAACACGCTGAATCGATTCCCGTTGACAAAAATCGTCTATCTCTTTTAGTTTCGGAGATATAAGCGTTTTGAGATTTTTTAATTTTTCCCTATAAATTTGCTTTGATCTGGATGAAACTATGCATACTTATGGAGAAAAACACGCTGAATCGATTCCCGTTGACAAAAATCGTCTATCTCTTTTAGTTTCGGAGATATAAGCGTTTTAAGATTTTTTAATTTTTCCCTATAAATTTGCTTTGATCTGGATGAAACTATGCATACTTATGGAGAAAAACACGCTGAATCGATTCCCGTTGACAAAACTCGTCTATCTCTTTTAGTTTCGGAGATATAAGCGTTTTAAGATTTTTTAATTTTTCCCTATAAATTTGCTTTGATCTGGATGAAACTATGCATACTTATGGAGAAAAACACGCTGAATCGATTCCCGTTGACAAAACTCGTCTATCTCTTTTAGTTTCGGAGATATAAGCGTTTTAAGATTTTTTAATTTTTCCCTATAAATTTGCTTTGATCTGGATGAAACTATGCATACTTATGGAGAAAAACACGCTGAATCGATTCCCGTTGACAAAACTCGTCTATCTCTTTTAGTTTCGGAGATATAAGCGTTTTAAGATTTTTTAATTTTTCCCTATAAATTTGCTTTGATCTGGATGAAACTATGCATACTTATGGAGAAAAACACGCTGAATCGATTCCCGTTGACAAAACTCGTCTATCTCTTTTAGTTTCGGAGATATAAGCGTTTTAAGATTTTTTAATTTTTCCCTATAAATTTGCTTTGATCTGGATGAAACTATGCATACTTATGGAGAAAAACACGCTGAATCGATTCCCGTTGACAAAACTCGTCTATCTCTTTTAGTTTCGGAGATATAAGCGTTTTAAGATTTTTTAATTTTTCCCTATAAATTTGCTTTGATCTGGATGAAACTATGCATACTTATGGAGAAAAACACGCTGAATCGATTCCCGTTGACAAAACTCGTCTATCTCTTTTAGTTTCGGAGATATAAGCGTTTTAAGATTTTTTAATTTTTCCCTATAAATTTGCTTTGATCTGGATGAAACTATGCATACTTATGGAGAAAAACACGCTGAATCGATTCCCGTTGACAAAAATCGTCTATCTCTTTTAGTTTCGGAGATATAAGCGTTTTAAGATTTTTTAATTTTTCCCTATAAATTTGCCTTGATCTGGATGAAACTATGCATACTTATGGAGAAAAACACGCTGAATCGATTCCCGTTGACAAAACTCGTCTATCTCTTTTAGTTTCGGAGATATAAGCGTTTTAAGATTTTTTAATTTTTCCCTATAAATTTGCTTTGATCTGGATAAAGCTGTGCATACTTATGGAGAAAAACACGCTGAATCGATTCCCGTTGACAAAACTCGTCTATCTCTTTTAGTTTCGGAGATATAAGCGTTTTAAGATTTTTTAATTTTTCCCTATAAATTTGCTTTGATCTGGATGAAACTATGCATACTTATGGAGAAAAACACGCTGAATCGATTCCCGTTGACAAAACTCGTCTATCTCTTTTAGTTTCGGAGATATAAGCGTTTTAAGATTTTTTAATTTTTCCCTATAAATTTGCTTTGATCTGGATGAAACTATGCATACTTATGGAGAAAAACACGCTGAATCGATTCCCGTTGACAAAAATCGTCTATCTCTTTTAGTTTCGGAGATATAAGCGTTTTAAGATTTTTTAATTTTTCCCTATAAATTTGCTTTGATCTGGATGAAACTATGCATACTTATGGAGAAAAACACGCTGAATCGATTCCCGTTGACAAAACTCGTCTATCTCTTTTAGTTTCGGAGATATAAGCGTTTTAAGATTTTTTAATTTTTCCCTATAAATTTGCTTTGATCTGGATGAAACTATGCATACTTATGGAGAAAAACACGCTGAATCGATTCCCGTTGACAAAAATCGTCTATCTCTTTTAGTTTCGGAGATATAAGCGTTTTAAGATTTTTTAATTTTTCCCTATAAATTTGCTTTGATCTGGATGAAACTATGCATACTTATGGAGAAAAACACGCTGAATCGATTCCCGTTGACAAAAATCGTCTATCTCTTTTAGTTTCGGAGATATAAGCGTTTTAAGATTTTTTAATTTTTCCCTATAAATTTGCTTTGATCTGGATAAAACTATGCATACTTATGGAGAAAAACACGCTGAATCGATTCCCGTTGACAAAAATCGTCTATCTCTTTTAGTTTCAAAGATATAAACAGCATTTGATAGATTTTCGAGTTTTCTTAAAAATGCCAAAAGTGAGAAGAATCCCCTCTTCGTACTAATTTGCCAAATTTTTCAAAAAATTAATTCGACCCGTTTCGTTTGATATTAAGTTTATTTATAGAAAAAATAACGCTGAATCGCATTCAATTACCCGCACTTTTAGTTTCAAAGATATAAACAGCATTTGATAGATTTTCGAGTTTTCTTAAATATGCCAAAAGTGAGAAGACCCCCCCCTTTGTACTAATTTGCCAAATTTTTCAAAAAATTAATTCGACCCGATTCGTTTGATATTAAGTTTATTTATAGAACAAATAACGCTGAATCGCATTCAATTACCCGCACTTTTAGTTTCAAAGATATAAACAGCATTTGATAGATTTTCGAGTTTTCTTAAAAATGCCAAAAGTAAGAAGACCCCCCTCTTTGTACTAATTTGCGAAATTTTTGAAAAATTAATTCGACCTGATTCGTTTGATATTAGGTTTATTTATAGAAAAAATAAAGCTGAATCGCATTCAATTATCCGCACTTTTAGTTTCAAAGATATAAACAGCATTTGATAGATTTTCGAGTTTTCTTAAAAATGCCAAAAGTGAGAAGACCCCCCTCTTTGTACTAATTTGCGAAATTTTTGAAAAATTAATTCGACCCGATTCGTTTGATATTAAGTTTATTTATAGAAAAAATAACGCTGAATCGCATTCAATTACCCGCACTTTTAGTTTCAAAGATATAAACAGCATTTGATAGATTTTCGAGTTTTCTTAAAAATGCCAAAAGTGAGAAGACCCCCCTCTTTGTACTAATTTGCGAAATTTTTGAAAAATTAATTCGACCCGATTCGTTTGATATTAAGTTTATTCATAGAAAAAATAACGCTGAATCGCATTCAATTACACGCACTTTTAGTTTCAAAGATATGAACAGCATTTGATAGATTTTCGAGTTTTCTTAAAAATGCCAAAAGTGAGAAGACCCCCCTCTTTGTACTAATTTTCGAAATTTTTGAAAAATTAATTCGACCCGATTCGTTTGATATTAAGTTTATTTATAGAAAAAATAACGCTGAATCGCATTCAATTACCCGCACTTTTAGTTTCAAAGATATAAACAGCATTTGATAAATTTTCGAGTTTTCTTAAATATGCCAAAAGTGAGAAGACCCCCCTCTTTGTACTAATTTGCCAAATTTTTCAAAAAATTAATTCGACCCGATTCGTTTGATATAAAGTTTATTTATAGAAAAAATAACGCTGAATCGCATTTAATTACCCGCACTTTTAGTTTCAAAGATATAAACAGCATTTGATAGATTTTCGAGTTTCCTTAAAAATGCCAAAAGTGAGAAGACCCCCCTCTTTGTACTAATTTGCGAAATTTTTGAAAAATTAATTCGACCCGATTCGTTTGATATTAAGTTTATTTATAGAAAAAATAACGCTGAATCGCATTCAATTACCCGCACTTTTAGTTTCAAAGATATAAATCGATTCCCGTTGACAAAAATCGTCTATCTCTTTTAGTTTCGGAGATATAAGCGTTTTAAAATTTTTTAATTTTTCCCTATAAATTCGCTTTGATCTGGATAAAACTATGCATACTTATGGAGAAAAACACGCTGAATCGATTCCCGTTGACAAAATTCGTCTATCTCTTTTAGTTTCGGATATACAAGCGTTTTAAGATTTTTTAATTTTTCACTATAAATTCGCTTTGATCTGGATAAAACTATGCATACTTATGGAGAAAAACACTCTGAATCGATTCCCGTTGACAAAAATCGTCTATCTCTTTTAGTTTCGGAGATATAAGCGTTTTAAGATTTTTTAATTTTTCCCTATAAATTCGCTTTGATCTGGATAAAACTATGCATACTTATGGAGAAAAACACGCTGAATCGATTCCCGTTGACAAAAATCGTCTATCTCTTTTAGTTTCAAAGATATAAACAGCATTTAATAGATTTTCGAGTTTTCTTAAAAATGCCAAAAGTGGGAAGACCCCCCTCTTTGTACTAATTTGCGAAATTTTTGAAAAATTAATTCGACCTGATTCGTTTGATATTAAGTTTATTTATAGAAAAAATAACGCTGAATCGCATTCAATTACTCGCACTTTTAGTTTCAAAGATATAAACAGCATTTGATAGATTTTCGAGTTTTCTTAAAAATGCCAAAAGTGAGAAGACCCCCCTCTTTGTACTAATTGGCGAAATTTTTGAAAAATTAATTCGACCTGATTCGTTTGATATTAAGTTTATTTATAGAAAAAATAACGCTGAATCGCATTCAATTACCCGCACTTTTAGTTTCAAAGATATAAACAGCATTTGATAGATTTTCGAGTTTACTTAAAAATGCCAAAAGTGAGAAGACCCCCCTCTTTGTACTAATTTTCGAAATTTTTGAAAAATTAATTCGACCCGATTCGTTTGATATTAAGTTTATTTATAGAAAAAATAACGCTGAATCGCATTCAATTACCCGCACTTTTAGTTTCAAAGATATAAACAGCATTTGATAGATTTTCGAGTTTTCTTAAAAATGCCAAAAGTGAGAAGACCCCCCTCTTTGTACTAATTTGCGAAATTTTTGAAAAATTAATTCGACCCGATTCGTTTGATATTAAGTTTATTTATAGAAAAAATAACGCTGAATCGCATTCAATTACCCGCACTTTTAGTTTCAAAGATATTGTAAGAACAAATTTATGTTCTTACTTTAATAAAATAATAAAACACAATAAATTCAGTTGTACAAAATATCAATGAAATAAGTGTTCTCAATATTAAATGTTGATTAATTCTGAATCAATTTTTTTTGTTGTTATCCAAAACAAACTTCAATTTTATAGCGTAACTAAGAAAATATAATTTTGACAAATTCATATCGAGAACGCGTGTTATTATAACAAACGAGTTTGCTATAATAGCACCCCCCCTACGCGTGGAAAAAAAATTGAAATGGAAGATTCGAACTTTCAAACCAACTGCAAAACACCACGCGCAGGAAAAAAAATGAGCTATCAGATAATATATTAAATATAAACAAAATAATGTACAAATCATTAAATAATATACACTAAAAAAAATCAATTTTCAATGTTTGCAGTTTTTAAACGATCACAAGAAACACTATCTTGACGACCATTAATGTCTAAAATAAAGTATTTATCACTTTTTGAAATTACACGAAAAGGTCCACTGTATGATGGTTTTAAACTAGAGAAAGCGTTAATGTTTCGCACAAACACAAAATCTGCATTAATTAATGGATTTGAAAACTTAGGAATCTCCTTATCAAAATAGTACTTCTGCAAATTTGTTTTTAAACGATTAATAAAATCACTATCAGTAGGATTTACTAGTTTTTGTTCAAAAAATTCTGCAGGAAGTCTGAGGGAAGATCCATATAACATCTCAGCAGGACTGGCATTCACTTCTTTCTTTATTGAAGAACGAATAGAGAGTAAAGTCCAAGGTAAAACATCAATCCAGTTTTGCTGAGAAGAACATTTCAAAGATTCTTTTAAACGTCTATGGAATCTTTCGACGAGGCCATTAGATTGGGGATGATAACTCGTCGTCATTATATGTTCAGTACCTATTTCTTTAAGAAAATGTTTCCACATGATTGACTGAAATTGCAGTCCTCTATCAGTAGTAATTTTTCCTGGACAACCAAAACGGGAAATCCAGTCAGAAATGAAAACATTGATTATATTTTCAGTTGAAATGTCTGTTAACGGTAAAGCTTCCGGCCAACGTGAAAAACGGTCAACGATGGTCAGTAGATACTTGAATCCATTACAAAAGGGTAAAGATACAATATCTAAATGTATATGATCAAATCTGTTATCAGGTTCCTTAATAGGAAAAATTGGTAGTTTCACATGAGTCGTTATCTTATTTTGCTGGCAATTTAAACAATGCCGTGTCCATTCTCTCACTTGTTTATTCATACCTGGCCAAAAAAATCTGCTGACCAATTGATTTTGCGTTGAACGTATACCAGGATGACCAAGATTATGAATAGAATCAAAAATATTTCGTCGAAAATCATCTGGTATATAAGGACGAGGTTTTTTTGTTGAAAACTCACACCAAATCATTTTTCCGTTTTTTAATTTAAATTGTTTAAAATTAAATCTCGGTTTTGAAATTAATTTTAAAAGTTCTTGATTGTTATTTTGTGCAATAGAAATGTCATTGAAATCTATTGAAATGCCATCAGGGCAATAAACTTGATTAATACGTTTTTTATTTGTTTTAAAATTAATAATATTTATTCTTGAAAGAACATCAGCAGGGATGTTTTCTTTGCCTTTAATGTGACAAACATCTGACGTAAATTGTTGAATAAATAAAAGTTGTCGGAGTTCTCTTGGTAGATAATTATCCGATTTAGATTTCAACGCCAAAGTAATTGGACGATGATCAGTAAAAATCGTAAAATGACGACCTTCAATATAATGTCTGAACTTCTTAATTGAGCAATAAATTGCGAGAAGTTCTCGTGAAAATACACTATACTTTGTTTCGGTTTTTGTTAACTTCCTGGAGAAAAAAGCAAGTGGCTTGAATTCATTATTAATTTTCTGCTGAAGAACTGCACCAATTCCAATATCTGAAGCATCGGTGCTGATAGACAATGGTGCTCCTCGAACAGGATGCGAAAGAAGGGCACATTGTGCTAATGCGTTCTTCGCGTACTTAAATGATTCTAAAGCTGGAACATCAAGAGATACAGGTTTATCTGTAGCTTTACCAGGAATTATAAATTTATTTAAAGGAGCTAAAATTGATCCACAATTATAAATAAACCTATTATAAAAATTAATTAATCCTAAAAAGTTACGTAACTTTCGTTGAGAATCAGGAATAGGATAATCTTGAATAACTTTGACTTTTTCTGGTAGTGGACTAATTCCGTTAGTTGTGACAAGGTGTCCTAAGAAAGTGAGTTCTTTCACTGCAAAAATACATTTTTTTGAATTAATTGTTAAGCCAAAATCATTTAATCTTTTGAAAAGTAAATTTATATGATTAAGATGTTGTTCTTCATCATCGCTAAAAACTAAAATGTCATCTAAATATACAAATACAAAATTAAAACCAGAAATAACTGTAGACATAAATCTTGAAAAAGTTTGACCAGTATTTCTCAGACCAAAATTCATCTGTAAATATTCAAAAGAACCAAATGGAGTAATAATAGTAGTTTTGGGAATATCTTCGGGATGTATTGGGATTTGGAAGTACGCTTGTTTTAAATCTATTTTAGAAAATATTTTTTTGTTTGAAATCTTGTATGTAAAATCTTGTAAAAAAGGAATGGGATATCTGTCAGGAATAGTAATAGCATTAAGTCTACGATAATCTCCACAGGCACGATAAGATCCGTCTTCTTTTTTGACCATGTGAAGAGGGCTTGACCAGGGGCTATTAGAACGTCTAACAATTCCTGACTCAAGTAGTCTATCAAATTCAGATTTGGCAATATCGTATTGTTCAGGATTAAGTCTTCTAGGTGCAGAAAAAATTGGTTTACCATCAGTAAAAATCCTGTGAAAAAAATTATGATTAATTTTTTTCTTAATGTCAAAATTAGTTAAATCAGGGTATTTGTCAAGTAATTTTAAATAGGGGTTAGTAAGGGAAATATTTGACACATAGCTATTTGCAAGTGAAAGTTGCTTAGAAGATAAGTCGATGGAAATATTAAAATGTGTTAAAAAATCTAGTTCAAGGATTGGAAATTGAACTGGGGCTACAAAAAAATTCCAGTAGAATAGTCTACCTAGGTTAAAATCTAATTTTAAGTTTACTTTACTAGTGGCTTTGATATAAGAACCGTTTGCAGCAGTAAAAAATTTAGTAATAAAATTCATATCTTGTTTAAAATTATTAGAAATTGAACTTGGTATAAAACTGTTAGTTGAGCCTGTATCTATTAAAAATTTTATATTATTAATTTTGTCAAGAGAAAATAATAGTTGAGGGGATTGAATTTGCGTGTTTGAATGTTCAGAAACCAATCCAATTCTGAACAAATTTAGATTTTCCGATTTCTCGTAAAAAATACATTGAGGGATACATTTGTTTGCACGACGGCCAAAATTTTTGTGATAAAAACATATAAAAGGTTCATTATTGTAAGAAACTTGGTGAGAATTTTTATTCGAAAAACGTTTATTATAATTATAATTAGAAGAAGATGATTCAATAGAACTGATACGATTATTAATTTTATCGATAGAATCGGTAAGTTGTTTAAGAAAGCTAGATTCAGAAGAAGATTTAAGTGAATTGCATGATTCATTTTGATTTATTAAAAAAATTTGGTCGGCAATATTAGCAAGGGAATTTAAATTTTGATTTAAATTTGGAATAAGGGAAATTTGTATATTATTAGGAAGTTTATTGATAAAAATTTGTTTAAGAGCTTCTTCTGGTAAATTTAAATTTCTAGAATAACGTTGAATATTGTTAAGAATAGAAGATGGTTTCTCAATATTATTTGAATCGTCAATTGAAAAAAGTTTTTTTAAATTATTATTTTGGTCAATATTAAATTTAAGTAAAATTTCTTTTTTTAAAATTTCGTAATGATCGTTTTCTGGGATATTAAAAATTAAATTACTGACGAGTGTGGCAATAGATATTGGTAAAGAAGAAACCAATAGGTCATACTGTTTTAAAGAATTCTTAATATTATTAAGAGAGAAAAGTCTCTCAACTTGTATAAAATATAACTCTGGATCTATTAAACTAAATTCTGGTAGTTTAATATTATTTGTCATGTTGATAAATTATAAAAAAATTACTTATCTTAAATATAAAAATTGTGTTCCTTTCAGTAGGGGTCACCAATTGTAAGAACAAATTTATGTTCTTACTTTAATAAAATAATAAAACACAATAAATTCAGTTGAACAAAATATCAATGAAATAAGTGTTCTCAATATTAAATGTTGATTAATTCTGAATCAATTTTTTTTGTTGTTATCCAAAACAAACTTCAATTTTATAGCGTAACTAAGAAAATATAATTTTGACAAATTCATATCGAGAACGCGTGTTATTATAACAAACGAGTTTGCTATAATATAAACAGCATTTGATAGATTTTCGAGTTTTCTTAAAAATTCCAAAAGTGAGAAGACCCCCCTCTTTGTATTAATTTGCCAAATTTTTCAAAAAATTAATTCGACCCGATTCGTTTGATATTAAGTTTATTTATAGAAAAAATAAGGCTGAATCGCATTCAATTACCCGCACTTTTAGTTTCAAAGATATAAACAGCATTTGATAGATTTTCGAGTTTTCTTAAAAATGCCAAAAGTGAGAAGACCCCCCTCTTTGTACTAATTTGCCAAATTTTTCAAAAAATTAATCCGACCCGATTCGTTTGATATTAAGTTTATTTATAGAAAAAATAACGCTGAATCGCATTCAATTACCCGCACTTTTAGTTTCAAAGATATAAACAGCATTTGATAGATTTTCGAGTAATCTTAAAAATGCCAAAAGTGAGAAGACCCCCCTCTTTGTACTAATTTGCGAAATTTTTGAAAAATTAATTCGACCTGATTCGTTTGATATTAAGTTTATTTATAGAAAAAATAACGCTGAATTGCATTCAATTACCCGCACTTTTAGTTTCAAAGATATAAACAGCATTTGATAGATTTTCGAGTTTTCTTAAAAATGCCAAAAGTGAGAAGACCCCCCTCTTTGTACTAATTTGCGAAATTTTTGAAAAATTAATTCGACCCGATTCGTTTGATATTAAGTTTATTTATAGAAAAAATAACGCTAAATCGCATTCAAATACCCGCACTTTTAGTTTCAAAGATATAAACAGCATTTGATAGATTTTCGAGTTTTCTTAAAAATGCCAAAAGTGAGAAGACCCCCTTCTTTGTACTAATTTGCGAAATTTTTGAAAAATTAATTCGACCCGATTCGTTTGATATTAAGTTTATTTATAGAAAAAATAACGCTGAATCGCATTCAATTACTCGCACTTTTAGTTTCAAAGATATAAACAGCATTTGATAGATTTTCGAGTTTTCTTAAAAATGCCAAAAGTGAGAAGACCCCCGCTCTTTGTACTAATTATGCGAAATTTTTGAAAAATTAATTCGACCCTGATTCGTTTCGATATTAAGTTTATTTATAGAAAAAATAACGCTGAATCGCATTCAATTACCCGCACTTTTAGTTTCAAAGATATAAACAGCATTTGATAGATTTTCGAGTTTACTTAAAAATGCCAAAAGTGAGAAGACCCCCCTCTTTGTACTAATTTTCGAAATTTTTGAAAAATTAATTCGACCCGATTCGTTTGATATTAAGTTTATTTATAGAAAAAATAACGCTGAATCGCATTCAATTACCCGCACTTTTAGTTTCAAAGATATAAAAAGCATTTGATAGATTTTCGAGTTTTCTTAAATATGCCAAAAGTGAGAAAACCCCCCTCTTTGTACTAATTTGCCAAATTTTACAAAAAATTAATTCGACCCGATTCGTTTGATATTAAGTTTATTTATAGAAAAAATAACGCTGAATCGCATTCAATTACCCGCACTTTTAGTTTCAAAGATATAAACAGCATTTGATAGATTTTCGAGTTTTCTTAAATATGCCAAAAGTGAGAAGACCCCCCTCTTTGTACTAATTTGCCAAATTTTTCAAAAAATTAATTCGACCCGATTCGTTTGATATTAAGTTTATGTATAGAAAAAATAACGCTGAATCGCATTCAATTACCCGCACTTTTAGTTTCAAAGATATAAACAGCATTTGATAGATTTTCGAGTTTTCTTAAAAATGCCAAAAGTGAGAAGACCCCCCTCTTTGTACTAATTTGCGAAATTTTTGAAAAATTAATTCGACCTGATTCGTTTGATATTAACTCGCACTTTTAGTTCCAAAGATATAAACAGCATTTGATAGATTTTCGAGTTTTCTTAAAAATGCCAAAAGTGAGAAGACCCCCCTCTTTGTACTAATTTGCGAAATTTTTGAAAAATTAATTCGACCTGATTCGTTTGATATTAAGTTTATTTATAGAAAAAATAACGCTGAATCGCATTCAATTACCCGCACTTTTAGTTTCAAAGATATAAACAGCATTTGATAGATTTTCGAGTTTTCTTAAAAATGCCAAAAGTGAGAAGACCCCCCTCTTTGTACTAATTTGCGAAATTTTTGAAAAATTAATTCGACCCGATTCGTTTGATATTAAGTTTATTCATAGAAAAAATAACGCTGAATCGCATTCAATTACCCGCACTTTTAGTTTCAAAGATATAAACAGCATTTGATAGATTTTCGAGTTTTCTTAAAAATGCCAAAAGTGAGAAAACCCCCCTCTTTGTACTAATTTGCGAAATTTTTGCAAAATAATTCGACCTGATTCGTTTTATATTAAGTTTATTTATAGAAAAAATAACGCTGAATCGCATTCAACAACCCGCAATTTTATATTCAAAGATATAAACAGCATTTGATAGATTTTCGAGTTTTCTTAAAAATGCCAAAAGTGAGAAGACCCCCCTCTTTGTATTAATTTGCGAAATTTTTGAAAAATTAATTCGACCCGATTCGTTTGATATTAAGTTTATTTATAGAAAAAATAACGCTGAATCGACTTAAATAGCCCGCACTTTTATATTCAAAGATATAAACAGCATTTGATAGATTTTCGAGTTTTCTTAAAAATGCCAAAAGTGAGAAGACCCCCCTCTTTGTACTAATTTGCGAAATTTTTGAAAAATTAATTCGACCCGATTCGTTTGATATTAATTTCATTTATAGAAAAAATACCGCTGAATCGCATTCAATAACCCGCACTTTTATTTTCAAAGATATAAACAGCATTTGATAGATTTTCGAGTTTTCTTAAAAATGCCAAAAGTGAGAAGACCCCCCTCTTTGTACTAATTTGCGAAATTTTTGAAAAATTAATTCGACCCGATTCGTTTGATATTAAGTTAATTTATAGAAAAAATAACGCTGAATCGACTTCAACCACCCGCACTTTTAGTTTCAAAGATATAAACCGCATCTGAGAGATATTTGAGTTTTCTTAAAAATGCCAAAAGTGAGAAGCCTCTCTGTATTATTTTCGAAATTTTTGAAAAATTAATTCGACCCGATTCATTTGATATTAAGTTTATTTATAGAAAAAATAACGCTGAATCGCATTCAACAACCCGCACTTTTATTTTCAAAGATATAAACAGCATTTGATAGATTTTCGAGTTTTCTTAAAAATGCCAAAAGTGAGAAGACCACCCTCTTTGTACTAATTTGCGAAATTTTTAAAAAATTAATTCGACCCGATTCGTTTGATAGTAAGTTTATTTATAGAAAAAATATCGCTGAATCGACTTCATCCACCCGCACTTTTAGTTTCAAAGATATAAACCGCATCTGAGAGATATTTGAGTTTTCTTAAATATGCCAAAAGGGAGATTACCCCTCTCTTTGTACTAATTTGCGAAATTTTTGAAAAATTAATTCGACCCGATTCGTTTGATATTAAGTTAATTTATAGAAAAAATAACGCTGAATCGACTTCAACCACCCGCACTTTTAGTTTCAAAGATATAAACCACATCTGAGAGATATTTGAGTTTTCTTAAAAATGCCAAAAGTGAGAAGACCTCCCTCCCTGTATTAATTTGCGAAATTTTTGAAAAATTAATTCGACCCGATTCGTTTGATATTAAGTTTATTTATAGAAAAAATAACGCTGAATCGCATTCAACAACCCGCACTTTTATTTTCAAAGATATAAACAGCATTTGATAGATTTTCGAGTTTTCTTAAAAATGCCAAAAGTGAGAAGACCACCCTCTTTGTACTAATTTGCGAAATTTTTAAAAAATTAATTCGACCCGATTCGTTTGATAGTAAGTTTATTTATAGAAAAAATATCGCTGAATCGACTTCATCCACCCGCACTTTTAGTTTCAAAGATATAAACCGCATCTGAGAGATATTTGAGTTTTCTTAAATATGCCAAAAGGGAGAAGACCCCCCTCTTTGTACTAATTTGCGAAATTTTTGAAAAATTAATTCGACCCGATTCGTTTGATATTAAGTTAATTTATAGAAAAAATAACGCTGAATCGACTTCAACCACCCGCACTTTTAGTTTCAAAGATATAAACCACATCTGAGAGATATTTGAGTTTTCTTAAAAATGCCAAAAGTGAGAAGACCTCCCTCCCTGTATTAATTTGCGAAATTTTTGAAAAATTAATTCGACCCGATTCGTTTGATATTAAGTTTATTTATAGAAAAAATAACGCTGAATCGACTTCAACCACCCGCACTTTTAGTTTCAAAGATATAAACCGCATCTGAGAGATATTTGAGTTTTCTTAAAAATGCCAAAAGTGAGAAGCCTCTCTGTATTATTTTCGAAATTTTTGAAAAATTAATTCGACCCGATTCATTTGATATTAAGTTTATTTATAGAAAAAATAACGCTGAATCGCATTCAACAACCCGCACTTTTATTTTCAAAGATATAAACAGCATTTGATAGATTTTCGAGTTTTCTTAAAAATGCCAAAAGTGAGAAGACCCCCCTCTTTGTACTAATTTGCGAAATTTTTGAAAAATTAATTCGACCCGATTCGTTTGATATTAAGTTTATTTATAGAAAAAATAACGCTGAATCGACTTCATCCACCCGCACTTTTAGTTTCAAAGATATAAACCGCATCTGAGAGATATTTGAGTTTTCTTAAATATGCCAAAAGGGAGATTACCCCTCTCTTTGTACTAATTTGCGAAATTTTTGAAAAATTAATTCGACCCGATTCGTTTGATATTAAGTTAATTTATAGAAAAAATAACGCTGAATCGACTTCAACCACCCGCACTTTTAGTTTCAAAGATATAAACCACATCTGAGAGATATTTGAGTTTTCTTAAAAATGCCAAAAGTGAGAAGACCTCCCTCCCTGTATTAATTTGCGAAATTTTTGAAAAATTAATTCGACCCGATTCGTTTGATATTAAGTTTATTTATAGAAAAAATAACGCTGAATCGCATTCAACAACCCGCACTTTTATTTTCAAAGATATAAACAGCATTTGATAGATTTTCGAGTTTTCTTAAAAATGCCAAAAGTGAGAAGACCCCCCTCTTTGTACTAATTTGCGAAATTTTTAAAAAATTAATTCGACCCGATTCGTTTGATAGTAAGTTTATTTATAGAAAAAATATCGCTGAATCGACTTCAACCACCCGCACTTTTAGTTTCAAAGATATAAACCGCATCTGAGAGATATTTGAGTTTTCTTAAATATGCCAAAAGTGAGAAGACCCCCCTCTTTGTATTAATTTGCGAAATTTTTGAAAAATTAATTCGACCCGATTCGTTTGATATTAAGTTTATTTATAGAAAAAATAACGCTGAATCGCATTCAACAACCCGCACTTTTATTTTCAAAGATATAAACAGCATTTGATAGATTTTCGAGTTTTCTTAAAAATGCCAAAAGTGAGAAGACCCCCCTCTTTGTACTAATTTGCGAAATTTTTGAAAAATTAATTCGACCCGATTCATTTGATAGTAAGTTTATTTATAGGAAAAATATCGCTGAATCGACTTCAACCACCCGCACTTTTAGTTTCAAAGATATAAACCGCATCTGAGAGATATTTGAGTTTTCTTAAATATGCCAAAAGGGAGAAGACCCCCCTCTTTGTACTAATTTGCGAAATTTTTGAAAAATTAATTCGACCCGATTCGTTTGATATTATGTTTATTTATAGAAAAAATAACGCTGAATCGCATTCAATTACACGCACTTTTAGTTTCAAAGATATAAAAAGCATTTGATAGATTTTCGAGTTTTCTTAAAATTGCCAAAAGTGAGAAGACCCCCCTCTTTGTACTATTTTCGGAAATTTTTGAAAAATTAATTCGACCCGATTCGTTTGATATTAAGTTTATTTATAGAAAAAATAACGCTGAATCGCATTCAATATCCCGCGCTTTTATTTTCAAAGATATAAACAGCATTTGATAGATTTTTAAGTTTTCTTAAAATTCCAAAAGTGAGAAGACCCCCCTCTTTGTACCAATTTGTGAAACTTTTTAAAAATTAATTCGACCCAATTCGTTTGATATTAATTTTATTTACAGAAAAAATAACGCTGAATCGCATTCAATAACCCGCACTTTTATTTTCAAAGATATAAACAGCATTTGATAGATTTTCGAGTTTTCTTAAAAATGCCAAAAGTGAGAAGACCCCCCTCTTTGTACTAATTTGCGAAATTTTTAAAAAATAAATTCGACCCGATTCGTTTCATATTAATTTTATTTATAGAAAAAATAACGCTGAATCGCATTCAATAACCCGCACTTTTATTTTCAAAGATATAAACAGCATTTGATAGATTATCGAGTTTTCTTAAAAATGCCAAAAGTGAGAAGACCCCCCTCTTTGTACTAATTTGCGAAATTTTTGAAAAATTAATTCGACCCGATTCGTTTGATATTAAGTTTATTTATAGAAAAAATAACGCTGAATCGCATTCAATAACCCGCACTTTTATTTTCAAAGATATAAACAGCATTTGATAGATTTTCGAGTTTTCTTAAAAATGCCAAAAGTGAGAAGACCCCCCTCTTTGTACTAATTTGCGAAATTTTTAAAAAATTAATTCGACCCGATTCGTTTGATAGTAATTTTATTTATAGAAAAAATAACGATGAATCGCTTTCAATAACCCGCACTTTTATTTTCAAAGATATAAACAGCATTTGATAGATTTTCGAGTTTTCTTAAAAATGCCAAAAGTGAGAAGACCCCCCTCTTTGTACTAATTTGCGAAATTTTTGAAAAATTAATTCGACCCGATTCGTTTGATATTAAGTTAATTTATAGAAAAAATAACGCTGAATCGATTTCAACCACCCGCACTTTTAGTTTCAAAGATATAAACCGCATCTGAGAGATATTTGAGTTTTCTTAAAAATGCCAAAAGTGACAAGACCCCCCTCTTTGTACTAATTTGCATAATTTTTGAAAAATTAATTCGACCCGATTCGTTTGATATTGTAACAAAACTCGTTGGTAACTTTGGTAAATATTTTTATTTATCTATTCTTTCACAACAGTGACAACCGTTTACATGCTTTGGACAATTATTGTTCCTCACTTTATTCACTGTTCGCTTTTTGTCTATTTTTCCGTTGGTCAGTTTTGCTTGACCGTTGGTCAATTTTTGTTGACCAACACTTCGTTACTACTTGACCACTGCTTGACCACTATGTGTCCACCATATGTCTGTGGCACGTATATTGTTCACTGGGTCCACTATATGTCTGTGGTGGTAGTATTTATTTGCCACCTGCAGATATCTTCCACACTGTCTGTCACTTTGCACCAGAAGATTATCTGCACTTAATCACTCGAAGATCTCGTCTGTCACTTTTAAATATCTTCCACACTGTTTGTCACTTGGTACTGGAAGATTATTTGCACTAGGTCACTCGAAGAACTTTTAACTCGCTGGTGGTCTATTTATTTCTTGTCGCACTTTTCACGTCTGCTCTCGTTGAGAATGTATACGTGACTCTCCCCTGTTTCATACTTGCTCTTGCCTATATGAACTTTCCTGGTCATTTTATATCCATGGTGGCGGGTTTTCTTATTGTTGTCAACCAGAATATTTCTTTGCGCTCAAGGCTGCGTGATCCATGTTAAGCCAACGAATCAAGGCTGCAACCAGCCTGCTTAGAATCGTTACAATATTAAGTTTATTTATAGAGAAAATAACGCTGAATCGCATTCAATAACCCGCACTTTTATTTTCAAAGATATAAACAGCATTTGATAGATTTTCGAGTTTTTTTAAAAATGCCAAAAGTGAAAAGACCACCCTCTTTGTACTAATTTGCGAAATTTTTGAAAAATTAATTCGACCCGATTCGCTTGATATTAAGTTTATTTATGGAAAAAATAACGCTGAATCGCATTCAATAAACCGCACTTTGATTTTCAAAGATATAAACAGCATTTGGAGAAGACCCCCCTCTTTGTACTAATTTGCAAAATTTTTGAAAAATTAATTCGACCCGATTCGTTGGTTATTAAGTTTATTTATAAAAAAAATAACGCTGATTCGCATTCAATAACCCGCACTTTTATTTTCAAAGATATAAACAGCATTTGAGAGATTTTTGAGTTTTCTTAAAAATGCCAAAAGTAAGAAGACCCTCTTTGTACTATTTTCGGAAATTTTTGAAAAATTAATTCGACCCGATTCGTTTGATATTAAGTTTATTTATAGAAAAAATAACGCTGAATCGACTTAAATAGCCCGCACTTTTATATTCAAAGATATAAACAGCATTTGAGAGATTTTTGAGTTTTCTTGAAAATGCCAATAGTAAGAAGACACCCCTCTTTGTACTATTTTCGGAAATTTTTGAAAAATTAATTCGACCCGATCCGTTTGATATTACGTTTATTTATAGAAAAAATAACGCTGAATCGCTTTCAATAACCCGCACTTTTGTTTCAAAGATATAAACAGCATTTGATAGATTTTCGAGTTTTCTTAAAAATGCCAAAAGTGAGAAGACCCCCCTCTTTGTACTAATTTGCGACCCGATTCGTTTGATATTAAGTTAATTTATAGAAAAAATAACGTCGAATCGATTTCAAACACCCGCACTTTTAGTTTCAAAGATATAAACCGCATCTGAGAGATATTTGAGTTTTCTTAAAAATGCCAAAAGTGAAAAGACCCCCCTCTTTGTACTAATTTGCGAAATTTTTGAAAAATTAATTCGACCCGATTCGTTTGATATTAAGTTTATTTATAGAAAAAATAACGCTGATTCGCATTCAATAACTCGCACTTTTATTTTCAAAGATATAAACAGCATTTGATAGATTTTCGAGTTATCTTAAAAATGCCAAAAGTGAGAAGACCCCCCCTTTGTACTAATTTGCGAAATTTTTGAAAAATTAATTCGACCCGATTCGTTTGATATTAAGTTTATTTATAGAAAAAATAATAAATAATAAAAATAAATATTGATATTAAGTTTATTTATTGAAAAAATAAAGCTGAATCGACTTAAATAGCCCGCACTTTTATATTCAAAGATATAAACAGCATTTGAGAGATTTTTGAGTTTTCTTAAAAATGCCAAAAGTAAGAAGACCCCCCTCTTTGTACTATTTTCGGAAATTTTTGAAAAATTAATTCGACCCGATTCGTTTGATATTAAGTTTATTTATAGAAAAAATAACGCCGAATCGACTTCAACAACCCGCACTTTTATATTCAAAGATGTAAACAGCATTTGAGAGATTTTTGAGTTTTTTAAAAATGCCAAAAGTAAGAAGACCCCCCTCTTTGTACTATTTTCGGAAATTTTTGAAAAATTAATTCGACCCGATTCGTTTGATATTAAGTTTATTTATAGAAAAAATAACGCTGAATCGACTTCAACAACCCGCACTTTTATATTCAAAGATATAAACAGCATTTGAGAGATTTTTGAGTTTTCTTAAAAATGCCAAAAATAAGAAGACCCCCCTCTTTGTACTATTTTTGCGAAATTTTTGAAAAATTAATTCGACCCGATTCGTTTGATATTAAGTTTATTTATAGAAAAAATAACGTTAAATCGACTTAAATAGCCCGCACTTTTATATTCAAAAATATAAACAGCATTTGAGAGATTTTTGAGTTTTCTTAAAAATGCCAAAAGTAAGAAGACCCCCCTCTTTGTACTATTTTCGGAAATTTTTGAAAAATTAATTCGACCCGATTCGTTTGATATTAAGTTTATTTATAGAAAAAATAACGCTAAATCGACTTAAATAGCCCGCACTTTTATATTCAAAGATATAAACAGCATTTGAGAGATTTTTGAGTTTTCTTAAAAATGCCAAAAGTAAGAAGACCCCCCTCTTTGTACTATTTTCGCGAAATTTTTGAAAAATTAATTCGACCCGATTCGTTTGATATTAAGTTTATTTATAGAAAAAATAACGCTGAATCGACTTCAATAGCCCGCACTTTTATATTCAAAGATATAAACAGCATTTGAGAGATTTTTGAGTTTTCTTAAAAATGCCAAAAGTAAGAAGACCCCCCTCTTTGTACTATTTTCGGAAATTTTTGAAAAATTAATTCGACCCGATTCGTTTGATATTAAGTTTATTTATAGAAAAAATAACGCTAAATCGACTTAAATAGGCCGCACTTTTATATTCAAAGATATAAACAGCATTTGAGTGATTTTTGAGTTTTCTTAAAAATGCCAAAAGTAAGAAGACCCCCCTCTTTGTACTATTTTCGGAAATTTTTGAAAAATTAATTCGACCCGATTCGTCTGATATTAAGTTTATTTATAGAAAAAATAACGCTGAATCGACTTTAACAAACCGCACTTTTATATTCAAAGATATAAACAGCATTTGAGAGATTTTTGAGTTTTCTTAAAAATGCCAAAAGTAAGAAGACCCCCCTCTTTGTACTATTTTCGGAAATTTTTGAAAAATTAATACGACCCGATTCGTTTGATATTAAGTTTATTTATAGAAAAAATAACGCTGAATCGACTTCTACAACCCGCACTATTATATTCAAAGATATAAACAGCATTTGAGAGATTTTTGAGTTTTCTCAAAAATGCCAAAAGTAAGAAGACCCTCCTCTTTGTACTATTTTCGGAAATTTTTGAAAAATTAATTCGACCCGATTCGTTTGATATTAAGTTTTTTTATAGAAAAAATAACGCTGAATCGACTTAAATAGCCCGCACTTTTATATTCAAAGATATAAACAGCATTTGAGAGATTTTTGAGTTTTCTTAAAAATGCCAAAAGTAAGAAGACCTCCCTCTTTGTACTATTTTCGGAAATTTTTAACTTCCCACTGGAAGTTATTCGTAATGGGTCCGAAAATCGAAATCAAAAAGGGAAAAAAATTTTAATCGTTTCAAGGTCACTACACTATTTTTACACTACTTTTAGAAAGATGTCTGTGTGTGTGTATGTGTGTGTGTGTGTGTGTACGTACGTACGTACGTACGTACGAAGTACGTACGTACTTGTGTCCATTTCTTTCTAAGACGAAATCTCGAGAACGAAAAATGATATCGACTACGTTGGGGTGCCAATCGACGCGTATTAACGTAAATATGATCTGAAAGGAACTTTTTTTAAATCGGTTCAGCCGTTCTTTTTTCTTAACCAAATAACCTCCAAAAAAGTAGATTTTACACAATATCTCGCGAATAAAAAATTATATCGACTTCGTAAGGGTGTCAATCGAGGCGTGTTAACGTCATTTTGATCCGACATAAATTTTATAAAAATCGGTTCAGCCGTTTTTTTTGTTTTTTTTAATTATTGATGTTTTAATGATTAAAATGATTACTTTTCTGTGTAATATCTAATTTAATTATTATTATTAAATATTTATCAAACTGGGAAGTTCGTCGTGTGGACCTCAAGGGTCGCACTTTAGTCCTAATAAACGACCCACCTCACGGCTTGTTGAAAAATTAATTCGACCCGATTCGTCTGATATTAAGTTTATTTATAGAAAAAATAACGCTGAATCGACTTCAACAACCCGCACTTTTATATTCAAAGATATAAACAGCATTTGAGAGATTTTAGAGTTTTCTAAAAAATGCCAAAAGTAAGAAGACCCCCCTCTTTGTACTATTTTTGCGAAATTTTTGAAAAATTATTTCGACCCGATTCGTTTGATATTAAGTTTATTTATAGAAAAAATAACGCTGAATCGACTTCAATAGCCCGCACTTTTATATTCAAAGATATAAACAGCATTTGAGAGATTTTTGAGTTTTCTTAAAAATGCCAAAAGTAAGAAGACCCCCCTCTTTGTACTTTTTTCGGAAATTTTTGAAAAATTAATTCGACCCGATTCGTTTGATATTAAGTTTATTTATAGAAAAAATAACGCTGAATCGATTTCAATAGCCCGCACTTTTATATTCAAAGATATAAACAGCATTTGAGAGATTTTTGAGTTTTCTTAAAAATGCCAAAAGTAAGAAGACCCCCCTCTTTGTACTATTTTCGGAAATTTTTCAAAAATTAATACGACCCGATTCGTTTGATATTAAGTTTATATATAGAAAAAATAACGCTGAATCGACTTAAATAGCCCGCACTTTTATATTCAAGGATATAAACAGCATTTGAGAGATTTTTGAGTTTTCTTAAAAATGCCAAAAGTAAGAAGACCCCCCTCTTTGTACTATTTTCGGAAATTTTTGAAAAATTAGTTCGACCCGATTCGTTTGATATTAAGTTTATTTATAGAAAAAATAACGCTGAATCGACTTCTACAACCCGCACTTTTATATTCAAAGATATAAACAGAATTTAAGAGATTTTTGAGTTTTCTTAAAAATGCCAAAAGTAAGAAGACCGCCCTCTTTGTACTATTTTCGGAAATTTTTGAAAAATTAATTCGACCCGATTCGTTTGATATTTAGTTTATTTATAGAAAAAATAACGCTGAATCGACTTCAATAGCCCGCACTTTTATATTCAAAGATATAAACAGCATTTGAGAGATTTTTGTGTTTTCTTAAAAATGCCAAAAGTAAGAAGACCCCCCTCTTTGTACTATTTTCGGAAATTTTTGAAAAATTAATTCAACCCGATTCGTTTGATATTAAGTTTATTTATAGAAAAAATAACGCTGAATCGACTTCAACAACCCGCACTTTTATATTCAAAGATATAAACAGCATTTGAGAGATTTTTGAGTTTTCTTAAAAATGCCAAAAGTAAGAAGACCCCCCTCTTTGTACTATTTTCGGAAATTTTTGAAAAAATAATTTGACCCGATTCGTTTGATATTAAGTTTATTTATAGAAAAAATAACGCTGAATCGACTTAAATAGGCCGCACTTTTATATTCAAAGATATAAACTGCATTTGAGAGATTTTTGAGTTTTCTTAAAAATGCCAAAAGTAAGAAGACCCCCCTCTTTGTACTATTTTCGGAAATTTTTGAAAAAATAATTCGACCCGATTCGTTTGATATTAAGTTTATTTATAGAAAAAATAACGCTGAATCGACTTAAATAGCCCGCACTTTTATATCGATATAAACAGCATTTGAGAGATCTTTGAGTTTTCTTAAAAATGCCAAAAGTAAGAAGACCCCCCTCTTTGTACTATTTTCGGAAATTTTTGAAAAAATAATTCGACCCGATTCGTTTGATATTAAGTTTATTTATAGAAAAAATAACGCTGAATCGACTTAAATAGCCCGCACTTTTATATTCAAAGATATAAACAGCATTTGAGAGATTTTTGAGTTTTCTTAAAAATGCCAAAAGTAAGAAGACCCCCCTCTTTGTACTATTTTCGGAAATTTTTGAAAAATTAGTTCGACCCGATTCGTTTGATATTAAGTTTATTTATAGAAAAAATAACGCTGAATCGACTTCAACAACCCGCACTTTTATATTCAAAGATATAAACAGCATTTGAGAGATTTTTGAGTTTTCTTAAAAATGCCAAAAGTAAGAAGACCCCCTCTTTGTACTATTTTCGGAAATTTTTGAAAAATTAATTCGACCCGATTCGTTTGATATTAAGTTTATTTATAGAAAAAATAACGCTGAATCGACTTCAACAACCCGCACTTTTATATTCAAAGATATAAACAGCATTTGAGAGATTTTTGAGTTTTCTTAAAAATGCCAAAAGTAAGAAGACCCCCCTCTTTGTACTATTTTCGGAAATTTTTGAAAAATTAATTCGACCCGATTCGTTTGATATTAAGTTTATTTATAGAAAAAATAACGCTGAATCGACTTCAACAACCCGCACTTTTATATTCAAAGATATAAACAGCATTTGAGAGATTTTTGAGTTTTCTTAAAAATGCCAAAAGTAAGAAGACCCCCCTCTTTGTACTATTTTCGGAAATTTTTGAAAAATTAATTCGACCCGATTCGTTTGATATTAAGTTTATTTATAGAAAAAATAACGCTGAATCGACTTCAACAACCCGCACTTTTATATTCAAAGATATAAACAGCATTTGAGAGATTTTTGAGTTTTCTTAAAAATGCCAAAAGTAAGAAGACCCCCCTCTTTGTACTATTTTCGGAAATTTTTGAAAAATTAATTCGACCCGATTCGTTTGATATTAAGTTTATTTATAGAAAAAATAACGCTGAATCGACTTAAATAGCCCGCACTTTTATATTCAAAGATATAAACAGCATTTGTGAGATTTTTGAGTTATCTTGAAAATGCTAAAAGGAAAAAGACCCCCCTCATTGTACTATTTTCGGAAATTTTTGAAAAATTAATTCGACCCGATTCGTTTGATATTAACTTTATTTATAGAAAAAATAACGCTGAATCGACTTCAACTACCCGCACTTTTATACTCAAAGATATAAATAGCATTTGAGAGATTTTTGAGTTATCTTAAAAATGCCAAAAGTAAGAAAACCCCCCTCTTTGTACTATTTTCGGAAATTTAAAAAAAAAAAATTCGACCCGATTCGTTTGATATTAAGTTTATTTATAGAAAAAATAACGCTGAATAGACTTAAATAGCCTGCACTTTTATAGATATAAACAGTATTTGCGAGATTTTTGATTTTTCTTAAAAATGCCAAAAGTAAGAAGACCCCCCTCTTTGTACTATTTTCGGAAATTTTTGAAAAATTAATTCGACCCGATTCGTTTGATATTAAGTTTATTTATAGAAAAAATAACGCTGAATCGACTTCAACAACCCGCACTTTTATATTCAAAGATATAAACAGCATTTGAGAGATTTTTGAGTTTTCTTAAAAATGCCAAAAGTAAGAAGACCCCCCTCTTTGTACTATTTTCGGAAATTTTTGAAAAATTAATTCGACCCGATTCGTTTGATATTAAGTTTATTTATAGAAAAAATAACGCTGAATCGACTTAAATAGCCCGCACTTTTATATTCAAAGATATAAACAGCATTTGAGAGATTTTTGAGTTTTCTTAAAAATGCCAAAAGTAAGAAGACCCCCCTCTTTGTACTATTTTCGGAAATTTTTGAAAAAATAATTCGACCCGATTCGTTTGATATTAAGTTTATTTATAGAAAAAATAACGCTGAATCGACTTCAATAACCCGCACTTTTATATTCAAAGATATAAACAGCATTTGAGAGATTTTTGAGTTTTCTTAAAAATGCCAAAAGTAAGAAGACCCCCCTCTTTGTACTATTTTCGGAAATTTTTGAAAAATTAATTCGACCCGATTCGTTTGATATTAAGTTTATTTATAGAAAAAATAACGCTGAATCGACTTCAACAACCCGCACTTTTATATTCAAAGATATAAACAGCATTTGAGAGATTTTTGAGTTTTCTTAAAAATGCCAAAAGTAAGAAGACCCCCCTCTTTGTACTATTTTCGGAAATTTTTGAAAAATTAATTCGACCCGATTCGTTTGATATTAAGTTTATTTATAGAAAAAATAACGCTGAATCGACTTCAATAGCCCGCACTTTTATATTCAAAGATATAAACAGCATTTGAGAGATTTTTGAGTTTTCTTAAAAATGCCAAAAGTAAGAAGACCCCCCTCTTTGTACTATTTTCGGAAATTTTTGAAAAATTAATTCGACCCGATTCGTTTGATATTAAGTTTATTTATAGAAAAAATAACGCTGAATCGACTTCAATAGCCCGCACTTTTATATTCAAAGATATAAACAGCATTTGAGAGATTTTTGAGTTTTCTTAAAAATGCCAAAAGTAAGAAGACCCCCCTCTTTGTACTATTTTCGGAAATTTTTGAAAAATTAATTCGACCCGATTCGTTTGATATTAAGTTTATTTATAGAAAAAATAACGCTGAATCGACTTCAAAACCCGCACTTTTATATTCAAAGATATAAACAGCATTTGAGAGATTTTTGAGTTTTCTTAAAAATGCCAAAAGTAAGAAGACCCCCCTCTTTGTACTATTTTCGGAAATTTTTGAAAAATTAATTCGACCCGATTCGTTTGATATTAAGTTTATTTATAGAAAAAATAACGCTGAATCGACTTAAATAGCCCGCACTTTTATATTCAAAGATATAAACAGCATTTGAGAGATTTTTGAGTTTTCTTAAAAATGCCAAAAGTAAGAAGACCCCCCTCTTTGTACTATTTTCGGAAATTTTTGAAAAATTAATTCGACCCGATTCGTTTGATATTAAGTTTATTTATAGAAAAAATAACGCTGAATCGACTTCAACAACCCGCACTTTTATATTCAAAGATATAAACAGCATTTGAGAGATTTTTGAGTTTTCTTAAAAATGCCAAAAGTAAGAAGACCCCCCTCTTTGTACTATTTTCGGAAATTTTTGAAAAATTAATTCGACCCGATTCGTTTGATATTAAGTTTATTTATAGAAAAAATAACGCTGAATCGACTTAAATAGCCCGCACTTTTATATTCAAAGATATAAACAGCATTTGAGAGATTTTTGAGTTTTCTTAAAAATGCCAAAAGTAAGAAGACCCCCCTCTTTGTACTATTTTCGGAAATTTTTGAAAAATTAATTCGACCCGATTCGTTTGATATTAAGTTTATTTATAGAAAAAATAACGCTGAATCGACTTCAATAGCCCGCACTTTTATATTCAAAGATATAAACAGCATTTGAGAGATTTTTGAGTTTTCTTAAAAATGCCAAAAGTAAGAAGACCCCCCTCTTTGTACTATTTTCGGAAATTTTTGAAAAATTAATTCGACCCGATTCGTTTGATATTAAGTTTATTTATAGAAAAAATAACGCTGAATCGACTTCAACAACCCGCACTTTTATATTCAAAGATATAAACAGCATTTGAGAGATTTTTGAGTTTTCTTAAAAATGCCAAAAGTAAGAAGACCCCCCTCTTTGTACTATTTTCGGAAATTTTTGAAAAATTAATTCGACCCGATTCGTTTGATATTAAGTTTATTTATAGAAAAAATAACGCTGAATCGACTTCAATAGCCCGCACTTTTATATTCAAAGATATAAACAGCATTTGAGAGATTTTTGAGTTTTCTTAAAAATGCCAAAAGTAAGAAGACCCCCCTCTTTGTACTATTTTCGGAAATTTTTGAAAAATTAATTCGACCCGATTCGTTTGATATTAAGTTTATTTATAGAAAAAATAACGCTGAATCGACTTCAATAGCCCGCACTTTTATATTCAAAGATATAAACAGCATTTGAGAGATTTTTGAGTTTTCTTAAAAATGCCAAAAGTAAGAAGACCCCCCTCTTTGTACTATTTTCGGAAATTTTTGAAAAATTAATTCGACCCGATTCGTTTGATATTAAGTTTATTTATAGAAAAAATAACGCTGAATCGACTTCAATAGCCCGCACTTTTATATTCAAAGATATAAACAGCATTTGAGAGATTTTTGAGTTTTCTTAAAAATGCCAAAAGTAAGAAGACCCCCCTCTTTGTACTATTTTCGGAAATTTTTGAAAAATTAATTCGACCCGATTCGTTTGATATTAAGTTTATTTATAGAAAAAATAACGCTGAATCGAC
Source organism: Mongoloraphidia duomilia (assembly GCA_039654895.1). Classification (NCBI taxonomy): domain Eukaryota; kingdom Metazoa; phylum Arthropoda; class Insecta; order Raphidioptera; family Raphidiidae; genus Mongoloraphidia; species Mongoloraphidia duomilia. Next base: position 65,163,819 of record CM077517.1, read on the forward strand.
TTCAATAGCCCGCACTTTTATATTCAAAGATATAAACAGCATTTGAGAGATTTTTGAGTTTTCTTAAAAATGCCAAAAGTAAGAAGACCCCCCTCTTTGTACTATTTTCGGAAATTTTTGAAAAATTAATTCGACCCGATTCGTTTGATATTAAGTTTATTTATAGAAAAAATAACGCTGAATCGACTTCAACAACCCGCACTTTTATATTCAAAGATATAAACAGCATTTGAGAGATTTTTGAGTTTTCTTAAAAATGCCAAAAGTAAGAAGACCCCCCTCTTTGTACTATTTTCGGAAATTTTTGAAAAATTAATTCGACCCGATTCGTTTGATATTAAGTTTATTTATAGAAAAAATAACGCTGAATCGACTTCAACAACCCGCACTTTTATATTCAAAGATATAAACAGCATTTGAGAGATTTTTGAGTTTTCTTAAAAATGCCAAAAGTAAGAAGACCCCCCTCTTTGTACTATTTTCGGAAATTTTTGAAAAATTAATTCGACCCGATTCGTTTGATATTAAGTTTATTTATAGAAAAAATAACGCTGAATCGACTTAAATAGCCCGCACTTTTATATTCAAAGATATAAACAGCATTTGAGAGATTTTTGAGTTTTCTTAAAAATGCCAAAAGTAAGAAGACCCCCCTCTTTGTACTATTTTCGGAAATTTTTGAAAAATTAATTCGACCCGATTCGTTTGATATTAAGTTTATTTATAGAAAAAATAACGCTGAATCGACTTCAACAACCCGCACTTTTATATTCAAAGATATAAACAGCATTTGAGAGATTTTTGAGTTTTCTTAAAAATGCCAAAAGTAAGAAGACCCCCCTCTTTGTACTATTTTCGGAAATTTTTGAAAAATTAATTCGACCCGATTCGTTTGATATTAAGTTTATTTATAGAAAAAATAACGCTGAATCGACTTCAATAGCCCGCACTTTTATATTCAAAGATATAAACAGCATTTGAGAGATTTTTGAGTTTTCTTAAAAATGCCAAAAGTAAGAAGACCCCCCTCTTTGTACTATTTTCGGAAATTTTTGAAAAATTAATTCGACCCGATTCGTTTGATATTAAGTTTATTTATAGAAAAAATAACGCTGAATCGACTTCAATAGCCCGCACTTTTATATTCAAAGATATAAACAGCATTTGAGAGATTTTTGAGTTTTCTTAAAAATGCCAAAAGTAAGAAGACCCCCCTCTTTGTACTATTTTCGGAAATTTTTGAAAAATTAATTCGACCCGATTCGTTTGATATTAAGTTTATTTATAGAAAAAATAACGCTGAATCGACTTCAATAGCCCGCACTTTTATATTCAAAGATATAAACAGCATTTGAGAGATTTTTGAGTTTTCTTAAAAATGCCAAAAGTAAGAAGACCCCCCTCTTTGTACTATTTTCGGAAATTTTTGAAAAATTAATTCGACCCGATTCGTTTGATATTAAGTTTATTTATAGAAAAAATAACGCTGAATCGACTTCAATAGCCCGCACTTTTATATTCAAAGATATAAACAGCATTTGAGAGATTTTTGAGTTTTCTTAAAAATGCCAAAAGTAAGAAGACCCCCCTCTTTGTACTATTTTCGGAAATTTTTGAAAAATTAATTCGACCCGATTCGTTTGATATTAAGTTTATTTATAGAAAAAATAACGCTGAATCGACTTCAATAGCCCGCACTTTTATATTCAAAGATATAAACAGCATTTGAGAGATTTTTGAGTTTTCTTAAAAATGCCAAAAGTAAGAAGACCCCCCTCTTTGTACTATTTTCGGAAATTTTTGAAAAATTAATTCGACCCGATTCGTTTGATATTAAGTTTATTTATAGAAAAAATAACGCTGAATCGACTTCAACAACCCGCACTTTTATATTCAAAGATATAAACAGCATTTGAGAGATTTTTGAGTTTTCTTAAAAATGCCAAAAGTAAGAAGACCCCCCTCTTTGTACTATTTTCGGAAATTTTTGAAAAATTAATTCGACCCGATTCGTTTGATATTAAGTTTATTTATAGAAAAAATAACGCTGAATCGACTTAAACAACCCGCACTTTTATATTCAAAGATATAAACAGCATTTGAGAGATTTTTGAGTTTTCTTAAAAATGCCAAAAGTAAGAAGACCCCCCTCTTTGTACTATTTTCGGAAATTTTTGAAAAATTAATTCGACCCGATTCGTTTGATATTAAGTTTATTTATAGAAAAAATAACGCTGAATCGACTTCAATAGCCCGCACTTTTATATTCAAAGATATAAACAGCATTTGAGAGATTTTTGAGTTTTCTTAAAAATGCCAAAAGTAAGAAGACCCCCCTCTTTGTACTATTTTCGGAAATTTTTGAAAAATTAATTCGACCCGATTCGTTTGATATTAAGTTTATTTATAGAAAAAATAACGCTGAATCGACTTAAATAGCCCGCACTTTTATATTCAAAGATATAAACAGCATTTGAGAGATTTTTGAGTTTTCTTAAAAATGCCAAAAGTAAGAAGACCCCCCTCTTTGTACTATTTTCGGAAATTTTTGAAAAATTAATTCGACCCGATTCGTTTGATATTAAGTTTATTTATAGAAAAAATAACGCTGAATCGACTTCAAAACCCGCACTTTTATATTCAAAGATATAAACAGCATTTGAGAGATTTTTGAGTTTTCTTAAAAATGCCAAAAGTAAGAAGACCCCCCTCTTTGTACTATTTTCGGAAATTTTTGAAAAATTAATTCGACCCGATTCGTTTGATATTAAGTTTATTTATAGAAAAAATAACGCTGAATCGACTTAAATAGCCCGCACTTTTATATTCAAGATATAAACAGCATTTGAGAGATTTTTGAGTTTTCTTAAAAATGCCAAAAGTAAGAAGACTCCCCTCTTTGCACTATTTTCGCGAAATTTTTGAAAAATTAAGTCGACCCGATTCGTTTGATATTAAGTTTATTTATAGAAAAAATAACGCTGAATCGACTTCAACAACCCGCACTTTTATATTCAAAGATATAAACAGCATTTGAGAGATTTTTGAGTTTTCTTAAAAATGCCAAAAGTAAGAAGACCCCCCTCTTTGTACTATTTTCGGAAATTTTTGAAAAATTAATTCGACCCGATTCGTTTGATATTAAGTTTATTTATAGAAAAAATAACGCTGAATCGACTTAAATAGCCCGCACTTTTATATTCAAAGATATAAACAGCATTTGAGAGATTTTTGAGTTTTCTTAAAAATGCCAAAAGTAAGAATACCCCCCTCTTTGTACTATTTTCGGAAATTTTTGAAAAATTAATTCGACCCGATTCGTTTGATATTAAGTTTATTTATAGAAAAAATAACGCTGAATCGACTTCAACTACCCGCACTTTTATATTCAATGATATAAACAGCATTTGAGAGATTTTTGAGTTTTCTTAAAAATGCCAAAAGTAAGAAAACCCCCCTCTTTGTACTATTTTCGGAAATTTTTGAAAAATTATTTCGACCCGATTCGTTTGATATTAAGTTTATTTATAGAAAAAATAACGCTGAATCGACTTCAATAGCCCGCACTTTTATATTCAAAGATATAAACAGCATTTGAGAGATTTTTGAGTTTTCTTAAAAATGCCATAAGTAAGAAGACCCCCCTCTTTGTACTATTTTCGGAAATTTTTGAAAAATTAATTCGACCCGATTCGTTTGATATTAAGTTTATTTATAGAAAAAATAACGCTGAATCGACTTCAATAGCCCGCACTTTTATATTCAAAGATATAAACAGCATTTGAGAGATTTTTGAGTTTTCTTAAAAATGCCAAAAGTAAGAAGACCCCCCTCTTTGTACTATTTTCGGAAATTTTTGAAAAATTAATTCGACCCGATTCGTTTGATATTAAGTTTATTTATAGAAAAAATAACGCTGAATCGACTTCAACTACCCGCACTTTTATATTCAAAGTTATAAACAGCATTTGAGAGATTTTTGAGTTATCTTAAAAATGCCAAAAGTAAGAAGACCCCCCTCTTTGTACTATATTCGGAAATTTTTGAAAAAATAATTCGACCCGATTCGTTTGATATTAAGTTTATTTATAGAAAAAATAACGCTGAATCGACTTACATAGCCCGCACTTTTATAGATATAAACAGCATTTGAGTGATTTTTGAGTTTTCTTAAAAATGCCAAAAGTAAGAAAACCCCCCTCTTTGTACTATTTTCGGAAATTTTTGAAAAATTAATTCGACCCGATTCGTTTGATATTAAGTTTATTTATAGAAAAAATAACGCTGAATCGACTTAAAGAGCCCGCACTTTTATATTCAAAGATATAAACAGCATTTGAGAGATTTTTGAGTTTTCTTAAAAATGCCAAAAGTAACAAGACCCCCCTCTTTGTACTATTTTCGGAAATTTTTGAAAAATTATTTCGACCCGATTCGTTTGATATTAAGTTTATTTATAGAAAAAATAACGCTAATTCGACTTAAGGAGCCCGCACTTTTATATTCAAAGATATAAACAGCATTTGAGAGATTTTTGAGTTTTCTTAAAAATGCGATAAGTAAGAAGACCCCCCTCTTTGTACTATTTTCGGAAATTTTTGAAAAATTAATTCGACCCGATTCGTTTGATATTAAGTTTATTTATAGAAAAAATAACGCTGAATCGACTTCAATAGCCCGCACTTTTATATTCAAAGATATAAACAGCATTTGAGAGATTTTTGAGTTTTCTTAAAAATGCCAAAAGTAAGAAGACCCCCCTCTTTGTACTATTTTCGGAAATTTTTGAAAAATTAATTCGACCCGATTCGTTTGATATTAAGTTTATTTATAGAAAAAATAACGCTGAATCGACTTCAACTACCCGCACTTTTATATTCAAAGATATAAACAGCATTTGAGAGATTTTTGAGTTTTCTTAAAAATGCCAAAAGTAAGAAGACCCCCCTCTTTGTACTATATTCGGAAATTTTTGAAAAAATAATTCGACCCGATTCGTTTGATATTAAGTTTATTTATAGAAAAAATAACGCTGAATCGACTTAAATAGCCCGCACTTTTATAGATATAAACAGCATTTGAGTGATTTTTGAGTTTTCTTAAAAATGCCAAAAGTAAGAAAACCCCCCTCTTTGTACTATTTTCGGAAATTTTTGAAAAATTAATTCGACCCGATTCGTTTGATATTAAGTTTATTTATAGAAAAAATAACGCTGAATCGACTTAAAGAGCCCGCACTTTTATATTCAAAAATATAAACAGCATTTGAGAGATTTTTGAGTTTTCTTAAAAATGCCAAAAGTAACAAGACCCCCCTCTTTGTACTATTTTCGGAAATTTTTGAAAAATTATTTCGACTTGATTCGTTTGATATTAAGTTTATTTATAGAAAAAATAACGCTAAATCGACTTAAGGAACCCGCACTTTTATATTCAAAGATATAAACAGCATTTGAGAGATTTTTGAGTTTTCTTAAAAATGCCAAAAGTAAGAAGACCCCCCTCTTTGTACTATTTTCGGAAATTTTTAAAAAATTAATTCGACCCGATTCGTTTGATATTAAGTTTATTTATAGAAAAAATAACGCTGAATCGACTTAAATAGCCCGCACTTTTATATTCAAGGATATAAACAGCATTTTAGAGATTTTTGAGTTTTCTTAAAAATGCCAAAAGTAAGAAGACCCCCCTCTTTGCACTATTTTTGCGAAATTTTTTAAAAATTAATTCGACCCGATTCGTCTGATATTAAGTTTATTTATAGAAAAAATAACGCTGAATCGACTTCAACAACCCGCACTTTTATATTCAAAGATATAAACAGCATTTGAGAGATTTTTGAGTTTTCTTAAAAATGCCAAAAGTAAGAAGACCCCCCTCTTTGTACTATTTTCGGAAATTTTTAAAAAATTAATTCGACCCGATTCGTTTGATATTAAGTTTATTTATAGAAAAAATAACGCTGAATACGACTTCAATAGCCCGCACTTTTATATTCAAAGATATAAACAGCATTTAAGAGATTTTTGAGTTTTCTTAAAAATGCCATAAGTAAGAAGACCCCCCTCTTTGTACTATTTTCGGAAATTTTTGAAAAATTAATTCGACCCGATTCGTTTGATATTAAGTTTATTTATAGAAAAAATAACGCTGAATCGACTTCAATAGCCCGCACTTTTATATTCAAAGATATAAACAGCATTTGAGAGATTTTTGAGTTTTCTTAAAAATGCCAAAAGTAAGAAGACCCCCCTCTTTGTACTATTTTCGGAAATTTTTGAAAAATTAATTCGACCCGATTCGTTTGATATTAAGTTTATTTATAGAAAAAATAACGCTGAATCGACTTCAACTACCCGCACTTTTATATTCAAAGATATAAACAGCATTTGAGAGATTTTTGAGTTATCTTAAAAATGCCAAAAGTAAGAAGACCCCCCTCTTTGTACTATATTCGGAAATTTTTGAAAAAATAATTCGACCCGATTCGTTTGATATTAAGTTCATTTATAGAAAAAATAACGCTGAATCGACTTACATAGCCCGCACTTTTACAGATATAAACAGCATTTGAGTGATTTTTGAGTTTTCTTAAAAATGCCAAAAGTAAGAAAACCCCCCTCTTTGTACTATTTTCGGAAATTTTTGAAAAATTAATTCGACCCGATTCGTTTGATATTAAGTTTATTTATAGAAAAAATAACGCTGAATCGACTTAAATAGCCCGCACTTTTATATTCAAAGATATAAACAGCATTTGAGAATTTTTGAGTTTTCTTAAAGATGCCAAAAGTAAGAAGACCCCCTCTTTGTACTATTTTCGGAAATTTTTGAAAAATTAATTCGACCCGATTCGTTTGATATTAAGTTTATTTATAGAAAAAATAACGCTGAATCGACTTAAATAGCCCGCACTTTTATATTAAAAGATATAAACAGCATTTGAGAGATTTTTGAGTTTTCTTAAAAATGCCAAAAGTAAGAAGACCCCCCTCTTTGTACTATTTTCGGAAATTTTTGAAAAAATAATTCGACCCGATTCGTTTGATATTAAGTTTATTTATAGAAAAAATAACGCTGAATCGACTTCAACAACCCGCACTTTTATATTCAAAGATATAAACAGCATTTGAGAGATTTTTGAGTTTTCTTAAAAATGCCAAAAGTAAGAAGACCCCCCTCTTTGTACTTTTTTCGGAAATTTTTGAAAAATTAATTCGACCCGATTCGTTTGATATTAAGTTTATTTATAAAAAAATAACGCTGAATCGACTTCAATAGCCCGCACTTTTATATTCAAAGATATAAACAGCATTTGAGAGATTTTTGAGTTTTCTTAAAAATGCCAAAAGTAAGAAGACCCCCCTCTTTGTACTATTTTCGGAAATTTTTGAAAAATTAATTCGACCCGATTCGTTTGATATTAAGTTTATTTATAGAAAAATAACGCTGAATCGACTTAAATAGCCCGCACTTTTATATTAAAAGATATAAACAGCATTTGAGAGATTTTTGAGTTTTCTTAAAAATGCCAAAAGTAAGAAGACCCCCTTCTTTGTACTATTTTCGGAAATTTTTGAAAAAATAATTCGACCCGATTCGTTTGATATTAAGTTTATTTATAGAAAAAATAACGCTGAATCGACTTCAACAACCCGCACTTTTATATTCAAAGATATAAACAGCATTTGAGAGATTTTTGAGTTTTCTTAAAAATGCCAAAAGTAAGAAGACCCCCCTATTTGTACTATTTCCGGAAATTTTTGAAAAATAATACGACCCGATTCGTTTGATATTAAGTTTATTTATAGAAAAAATAACGCTGAATCGACTTCAACAACCCGCACTTTTATATTCAAAGATATAAACAGCATTTGAGAGATTTTTGAGTTTTCTTAAAAATGCCAAAAGTAAGAAGACCCCCCTCTTTGTACTATTTTCGGAAATTTTTGAAAAATTAATTCGACCCGATTCGTTTGATATTAAGTTTATTTATAGAAAAAATAAAGCTGAATCGACTTAAATAGCCCGCACTTTTATATTCAAAGATATAATCAGCATTTGAGAGATTTTTGAGTTTTCTTAAATATGCCAAAAGTAAGAAGACCCCCCTCTTTGTACTATTTTCGGAAATTTTTGAAAAATTAATTCGACCCGATTCGTTTGATATTAAGTTTTATAGAAAAAATAACGCTGAATCGACTTCAATAGCCCGCACTTTTATATTCAAAGATATAAACAGCATTTGAGACATTTTTGAGTTTTCTTAAAAATGCCAAAAGTAAGACGACCCCCTCTTTGTACTATTTTCGGAAATTTTTGAAAAATTAATTCAACCCGATTCGTTTGATATTAAGTTTATTTATAGAAAAAATAACGCTAAATCGACTTCTACAACCCGCACTTTTATATTCAAAGATATAAACAGCATTTGAGAGATTTTTGAGTTTTCTTAAAAATGCCAAAAGTAAGAAGACCCCACTCTTTGTACTATTTTTGCGAAATTTTTGAAAAATTAATTCGACCCGATTCGTCTGATATTAAGTTTATTTATAGAAAAAATGACGCTGAATCGACTTCAACAACCCGCACTTTTATATTTAAAGATATAAACAGCATTTGAGAGATTTTTGAGTTTTCTTAAAAATGCCAAAAGTAAGAAGACCCCACTCTTTGTACTATTTTTGCGAAATTTTTGAAAAATTAATTCGACCCGATTCGTCTGATATTAAGTTTATTTATAGAAAAAATAACGCTGAATCGACTTCAACAATCCGCACTTTTATATTTAAAGATATAAACAGCATTTGAGAGATTTTTGAGTTTTCTCAAAAATGCCAAAAGTAAGAAGACCCCCATTTTTGTACTATTTTCGGAAATCTTTGAAAAATTAATTTGACCCGATTCGTTGGATATTAAGTTTATTTATAGAAAAAATAACGCTGAATCGACTTAAATAGCCCGCACTTTTATATTCAAGGATATAAACAGCTTTTGAGAGATTTTTGAATTTTTCTTAAAAATGCCAAAAGTAAGAAGACCCCCCTCTTTGTACTATTTTCGGAAATTTTTGAAAAATAATTCGACCCGATTCGTTTGATATTAAGTTTATTTATAGAAAAAATAACGCTGAATCGACTTCAACAACCCGCACTTTTATATTCAAAGATATAAACAGCATTTGAGAGATTTTTGAGTTTTCTTAAAAATGCCAAAAGTAAGAAGACCCCCTTCTTTGTACTATTTTCGGAAATTTTTGAAAAATTAATTCGACCTGATTCGTTTGATATTAAGTTTATTTATAGCAAAAATAACGCTGAATCGACTTAAATAGCCCGCACTTTTATATTCAAAGATATAAACAGCCATTGAGAGATTTTTGAGTTTTCTTAAAAATGCCAAAAGTAAGAAGACCCCCCTCTTTGTACTATTTTCGGAAATTTTTGAAAAATTAAATCGACCCGATTCGTTTGATATCAAATTTATTTATAGAAAAAATAACGCTGAATCGACTTAAATAGCCCGCACTTTTATATTCAAAGATATAAACAGCATTTGAGAGATTTTTGAGTTTTCTTAAAAATGCCAAAAGTAAGAAGACCCCCCTCTTTGAACTATTTTCGGAAATTTTTGAAAAATTAATTCGACCCGATTCGTTTGATATTAAGTTTATTTATAGAAAAAATAATCCTGAATCGACTTCAACAACCCGCAATTTTATATTCAAAGATATAAACAGCATTTGAGAGATTTTTGAGTTTTCTTAAAAATGCCAAAAGTAAGAAGACCCCCCTCTTTGTACTATTTTTGCGAAATTTTTGAAAAATTAATTCGACCCGATTCGTTTGATATTAAGTTTATTTATAGAAAAAATAACGCTGAATCGACTTCAATAGCCCGCACTTTTATATTCAAGGATATAAACAGCATTTGAGAGATTTTTGAGTTTTCTTAAAAATGCCAAAAGTAAGAAGACCCCCCTCTTTGTACTATTTTTGCAAAATTTTTGAAAAATTAATTCGACCCGATTCGTTTGATATTAAGTTTATTTATAGAAAAAATAACGCTGAATCGACTTCAACAACCCGCACTTTTATATTTAAGGATATAAACAGCATTTGAGAGATTTTTGAGTTTTCTCAAAAATGCCAAAAGTAAGAAGACCCCCATTTTTGTACTATTTTCGGAAATCTTTGAAAAATTAATTTGACCCGATTCGTTGGATATTAAGTTTATTTATAGAAAAAATAACGCTGAATCGACTTAAATAGCCCGCACTTTTATATTCAAGGATATAAACAGCTTTTGAGAGATTTTTGAATTTTTCTTAAAAATGCCAAAAGTAAGAAGACCCCCCTCTTTGTACTATTTTCGGAAATTTTTGAAAAATAATTCGACCCGATTCGTTTGATATTAAGTTTATTTATAGAAAAAATAACGCTGAATCGACTTCAACAACCCGCACTTTTATATTCAAAGATATAAACAGCATTTGAGAGATTTTTGAGTTTTCTTAAAAATGCCAAAAGTAAGAAGACCCCCTTCTTTGTACTATTTTCGGAAATTTTTGAAAAATTAATTCGACCTGATTCGTTTGATATTAAGTTTATTTATAGCAAAAATAACGCTGAATCGACTTAAATAGCCCGCACTTTTATATTCAAAGATATAAACAGCCTTTGAGAGATTTTTGAGTTTTCTTAAAAATGCCAAAAGTAAGAAGACCCCCCTCTTTGTACTATTTTCGGAAATTTTTGAAAAATTAATTCGACCCGATTCGTTTGATATCAAATTTATTTATAGAAAAAATAACGCTGAATCGACTTAAATAGCCCGCACTTTTATATTCAAAGATATAAACAGCATTTGAGAGATTTTTGAGTTTTCTTAAAAATGCCAAAAGTAAGAAGACCCCCCTCTTTGAACTATTTTCGGAAATTTTTGAAAAATTAATTCGACCCGATTCGTTTGATATTAAGTTTATTTATAGAAAAAATAATCCTGAATCGACTTCAACAACCCGCACTTTTATATTCAAAGATATAAACAGCATTTGAGAGATTTTTGAGTTTTCCTAAAAATGCCAAAAGTAAGAAGACCCCCCTCTTTGTACTATTTTTGCGAAATTTTTGAAAAATTAATTCGACCCGATTCGTTTGATATTAAGTTTATTTATAGAAAAAATAACGCTGAATCGACTTCAATAGCCCGCACTTTTATATTCAAGGATATAAACAGCATTTGAGAGATTTTTGAGTTTTCTTAAAAATGCCAAAAGTAAGAAGACCCCCCTCTTTGTACTATTTTTGCAAAATTTTTGAAAAATTAATTCGACCCGATTCGTCTGATATTAAGTTTATTTATAGAAAAAATAACGCTGAATCGACTTCAACAACCCGCACTTTTATATTTAAAGATATAAACAGCATTTGAGAGATTTTTGAGTTTTCTTAAAAATGCCAAAAGTAAGAAGACCCCCCTCTTTGTACTATTTTCGGAAATTTTTGAAAAGAATTAATATCGACAACCGATTCGTTTGATATTAAGTTTATTTATAGAAAAAATAACGCTGAATCGACTTAAATAGCCCGCACTTTTATATTAAAAGATATAAACAGCATTTGAGAGATTTTTGAGTTTTCTTAAAAATGCCAAAAGTAAGAAGACCCCCTTCTTTGTACTATTTTCGGAAATTTTTGAAAAAATAATTCGACCCGATTCGTTTGATATTAAGTTTATTTATAGAAAAAATAACGCTGAATCGACTTCAATAGCCCGCACTTTTATATTCAAAAATATAAACAGCATTTGAGAGATTTTTGAGTTTTCTTAAAAATGCCAAAAGTAAGAAGACCCCCCTCTTTGTACTTTTTTCGGAAATTTTTGAAAAATTAATTCGACCCGATTTGTTTGATATTAAGTTTATTTATAGAAAAAATAACGCTGAATCGACTTCAATAGCCCGCACTTTTATATTCAAAGATATAAACAGCATTTGAGAGATTTATGAGTTTTCTTAAAAATGCCAAAAGTAAGAAGACCCCCCTCTTTGTACTATTTTCGGAAATTTTTGAAAAATTAATTCGACCCGATTCGTTTGATATTAAGTTTATTTATAGAAAAAATAACGCTGAATCGACTTAAATAGCCCGCACTTTTATATTAAAAGATATAAACAGCATTTGAGAGATTTTTGAGTTTTCTTAAAAATGCCAAAAGTAAGAAGACCCCCCTCTTTGTACTATTTTCGGAAATTTTTGAAAAAATAATTCGACCCGATTCGTTTGATATTAAGTTTATTTATAGAAAAAATAACGCTGAATCGACTTCAACAACCCGCACTTTTATATTCAAAGATATAAACAGCATTTGAGAGATTTTTGAGTTTTCTTAAAAATGCCAAAAGTAAGAAGACCCCCCTCTCTGTACTTTTTTCGGAAATTTTTGAAAAATTAATTCGACCCGATTCGTTTGATATTAAGTTTATTTATAGAAAAAATAACGCTGAATCGACTTCAATAGCCCGCACTTTTATATTCAAAGATATAAACAGCATTTGAGAGATTTTTGAGTTTTCTTAAAAATGCCATAAGTAAGAAGACCCCCCTCTTTGTACTATTTTCGGAAATTTTTGAAAAATTAATTCGACCCGATTCGTTTGATATTAAGTTTATTTATAGAAAAAATAACGCTGAATCGACTTCAATAGCCCGCACTTTTATATTCAAAGATATAAACAGCATTTGAGAGATTTTTGAGATTTCTTGAAAATGCTAAAAGTAAGAAGACCCCCCTCTTTGTACTATTTTCGGAAATTTTTGAAAAATTAATTCGACCCGATTCGTTTGATATTAAGTTTTTTTTATAGAAAAAATAACGCTGAATCGACTTAAAAAGCCCGCACTTTTATATTCAAAGATATAAACAGCATTTGAGAGATTTTTGAGTTTTCTTAAAAATGCCAAAAGTAAGAAGACCCCCCTCTTTGTACTATTTTCGGAAATTTTTGAAAAATTAATTCGACCCGATTAGTTTGATATTAAGTTTATTTATAGAAAAAATAACGCTGAATCGACTTCAATAGCCCGCACTTTTATATTCAAAGATATAAACAGCATTTGAGAGATTTTTGAGTTTTCTTAAAAATGCCAAAAGTAAGAAGACCCCCCTCTTTGTACTATTTTCGGAAATTTTTGAAAAATTAATTCGACCCGATTCGTTTATATTAAGTTTTTTTTATAGAAAAAATAACGCTGAATCGACTTAAATAGCCCGCAATTTTATATTCAAAGATATAAACAGCATTTGAGAGATTTTTGAGTTTTCTTAAAAATGCCAAAAGTAAGAAGACCCCCCTCTTTGTACTATTTTCGGAAATTTTTGAAAAATTAATTCGACCCGATTCGTTTATATTAAGTTTTTTTTATAGAAAAAATAACGCTGAATCGACTTAAAAAGCCCGCACTTTTATATTCAAAGATATAAACAGCATTTGAGAGATTTTTGAGTTTTCTTAAAAATGCCAAAAGTAAGAAGACCCCCTCCATGTAATATTTTCGGAAATTTTTGAAAAATTAATTCGACCCGATTCGATTGATATTAAGTTTATTTATAGAAAAAATAACGCTGAATCGACTTAAATAGCCCGCACTTTTATATTCAAAGATATAAACAGCATTTGAGAATTTTTGAGTTTTCTTAAAGATGCCAAAAGTAAGAAGACCCCCTCTTTGTACTATTTTCGGAAATTTTTGAAAAATTAATTCGACCTGATTCGTTTGATATTAAGTTTATTTATAGAAAAAATAACGCTGAATCGACGTCAACAACCCGCACTTTTATATTGAAAGATATAAACAGCATTTGAGAGATTTTTGAGTTTTCTTAAAAATGCCAAAAGTAAGAAGACCCCCCTCTTTGTACTATTTTCGGAAATTTTTGAAAAATTAATTCGACCCGATTCGTTTGATATTAAGTTTATTAATTATAGAAAAAATAACGCTGAATCGACTTAAATAGCCCGCACTTTTATATTCAAAGATATAAACAGCATTTGAGAATTCTTGAGTTTTCTTAAAGATGCCAAAAGTAAGAAGACCCCCTATTTTACTATTTTCGGAAATTTTTGAAAAATTAATTCGCCCCGATTCGTTTGATATTAAGTTTATTTATAGAAAAAATAACGCTGAATCGACTTCAACAACCCGCACTTTTATATTCAAAGATATAAACAGCATTTGAGAGATTTTTGAGTTTTCTTAAAAATGCCAAAAGTAAGAAGACCCCACGCTTTGTACTATTTTCGGAAATTTTTGAAAAATTAATTCGACCCGATTTGTCTGATAATAAGTTTATATTTTATAGAAAAAATAACGCTGAATCGACCTAAATAGCCCGCACTTTTATATTCAAAGACTAGCCGTTACCCGTGGCTTCGCCCACGTATATTTCGATTTGATTTATTATCCCCCTCCTCGAGAAATTCTCCTCCTGGGAAACGAAGCCGGGCTGGTGGTGTTTATTCGCTCGAATTTTATAAGACATAACTCACTCGCTTCGCTCGTTCGCTCGGATTTTATTAATACACTACTCACTCGCTTCGCTCGTTCGCTCGAATTTTATTAATACATTACACACTCGCTTCGCTCGTTCGCTCGAATTTTATTAATACATTACTCACTCGTTTCGCTCGTTCACTCGAATATTAATAATACATTACACACTCGCTTCGCTCGTCGGATCGAATTTTATTAATACATATTATTGCTCACCTACGTTATATAAGGAACTCCTGTGCAAAATTTCATGCTCCTAACTTCAAAAATGATGAACTTCCATACAAACGTTCATCCCCTATTTAACCCCTTTAAGGGAGGAATTTTCAAAAATCCTTTCTTATTACTCATCTACGTTATATAAGGAACTCCTGTGCAAAATTTCATGCTTCTAACTTCAAAAATGATGAACTTCCATACAAACGTTCATCCCCTATTTAACCCCTTTAAGGGAGGAATTTTCAAAAATCCTTTCTTATTACTCATCTACGTTATATAAGGAACTCCTGTGCAAAATTTCATGCTTCTAACTTAAAAAATTACGAACTTCCATACAAACTTTCATCCCCTATTTAACCCCCTTAGGGGATGAATTTTTAAAAATCCTTTCTTTTTGCTCACCTACGTAATATAAGGAACTCCTGTGCAAAATGTCATGTTTCTAACTTAAAAATGACGAACTTCCATACAAACTTTCATCCCCTATTTAACCCCCTTAGGGGATGAATTTTTAAAAATCCTTTCTTTTTGCTCACCTACGTAATATAAGGAACTCCTGTGCAAAATGTCATGTTTCTAACTTAAAAATGACGAACTTCCATACAAACTTTCATCCCCTATTTAACCCCCTTAGGGGATGAATTTTTAAAAATCTTTTCTTTTTGCTCACCTACGTAATATAAGGAACTCCTGTGCAAAATGTCATGTTTCTAACTTAAAAATGACGAACTTCCATACAAACTTTCATCCCCTATTTAACCCCCTTAGGGGATGAATTTTTAAAAATCCTTTCTTTTTGCTCACCTACGTAATATAAGGAACTCCTGTGCAAAATGTCATGTTTCTAACTTAAAAATGACGAACTTCCATACAAACTTTCATCCCCTTTTTAGCCCCTTTAGGGGATGGATTTTCAAAAAAAAATTTCTTAGTGCTCACCTACGTTATATAAGAAACTCCTGTGCAAAATGTCATGCTTCTAACTTCAAAAACGACGAATTTCCATACAAACTTTCATCCCCTATTTAACCCCCTTAGAGGTTGAATTTCGAAAAATCCTTTCTTAGTGGGTGCCTGCGTCACAAAAGGAACCTACTGTCCAAATTTCAAGTTTATATCTTCAGCGGTTTGACCTGGGCGTTGTCTGTCAGTCAATCAATCAGTCAGTAACGGAACTGTTTTATATATATAGATATAAACAGCATTTGAGAGATTTTTGAGTTTTCTTAAAAATGCCAAAAGTAAGACCCTGCTCTTTGTACTATTTTTGGAAATTTTTGAAAAATTAATTCGACCCGATTCGTTTGATATTAAGTTTGTTTATAGAAAAAATAACGCTGAATCGAATTAAATAGCCCGCACTTTTATATTTAAAGATATAAACAGCATCTGAGAGATTTTTGAGTTTTCTTAAAAATGCCAAATATAAGAAGACCCCCCTCTTTGTACTATTTTGCGAAATTTTTGAAAAATAAATTCGATCCGTTTCGTTTTATATTAAGTCTTTTTATAGAAAAAATAACGCTGAACCGACTGCAACACCCCGCACTTTTATTTTCATAGATATAAACAGCATCTGAGAGATTTTTGAGTTTTCTTAAAAATAACAAATATAAAAAGACCCCCATCTTTGTACTATTTTCGGAAATTTTTGAAAAATTAATTCGACCCGATTCGTTTGATATTAAGTTTGTTTATAGAAAAAATAACGCTGAATCGACTTAAATAGCCCGCACTTTTATATTCAAAGATATAAACAGCATCTGAGAGATTTTTGAGTTTTCTTAAAAATGACAAATATAAGAAGACCCCCCTTTTATACTATTTTGCGAAATTTTTGAAAAATAAATTCGACCCGATTCGTTTTATATTAAGTCTATTTATAGAAAAAATAACGCTGAATCGACTGAAACACCCCGCACTTTTAGTTTCAAAGATATAAACAGCATCTGAGAGATTTTTGAGTTTTCTTAAAAATGTCAAATATAAGAAGACCCCCCTCTTTGTACTATTTTGCAAAATTTTTGAAAAATAAATTCGACCCGATTCGTTTTATATTAAGTCTATTTATAGAAAAAATAACGCTGAATCGACTGAAACACCCCGCACTTTTAGTTTCAAAGATATAAACAGCCTCTGAGAGATGTTTGAGTTTTCTTAAAAATGCCAAAAGTGAGAAGACCCCCCTCTTTGTACCAATTTGCGAAATTTTTGAAAAATAAATTCGACCCGATCCGTTTGATATTAAGTTTATTTATAGAAAAAATAACGCTGAATCAACTCCAACACACCGCACTTTTAATTTCATCCGAAAACACCCAGAATGCCTTCTAATAGTTTCCGAAAACACCCAGAATGCCTTCTAATAGTTTCCGAAAACACCCAGAATGCCTTCTAATAGTTTCCGAAAACACCCAGAATGCCTTCTAATAGTTTCTGAAAACACCCAGAATGCCTTCTAATAGTTTCCGAAAACACCCAGAATGCCTTCTAATAGTTTCCGAAAACACCCAGAATGCCTTCTTATATTTTCCGAAAACACCCAGAATGCCTTCTAATAGTTTCCGAAAACACCCAGAATGCCGCCACCATCTACCATACATGCTATCATCTAGAATCCCAGCTGCGTACTGCACGTACCTTAAGTCTTTATAGATACCTACATATTTTGTTTCTTTGTAGTGATAATTAATTTATTAAGGTTAAAGTTTAGTTCATATTTTGGTTCAGTAAAAAAGTCTCGTTATATTAAAATGCAAAAGGTTGTTTTTGTATACAGTTAATGAAATAGATTTATCGATAGCCGATGATCAGCCATGTTAATGAGGACTCGGCGGTATTTCTTTTGCCGGTTGACCGACCCGCTCTCCGCCTTCTGTAACATTTGTATCAACGATTTGGCAACGTGTCCGGCCCTGTGGAAAAAATAAAAAAAAATTATACCATGAAAACCAATTATTAATCCTAAGGTGACAGTTCACCGGGTGTTTAAGTTGCCCCATTATTCACCCGCATAGCTCTATCTTACAAGCATATACAGGGTGTTTCATAATATATGCACAGGACTTCAGGATGTGATAACTCGTCCAAAAATATGAAAAAAAGTTTCTATTAACTTACCCTCTAAAATGCACCATTTTAGAGATACAAGGTGTTGATACAGGGTGTTTGGGGAATTTTGAAAAGACAACTTTTGTATCATTTTTTCATTTTTTTTAAATTTTGCAATTATGAAGTTGTTACTTGTTCTAACGTTTAAATAAATTTTGTTTAAATAGTAAGAAAAAAATTTTATTTAAAAAAATTTATGTTTTTCAACATAAAAGTTGATTTTTCTCGAAAACGATCGATTCAGCGTGTTTTTTTCTATAAGTATGCCAAATATTATACAGATCCAAGCGACTTTATTGCGCAAAGTTAAAACGCCTATATCTCGGAAACTAAAAGACATAGAGCAATTTGGGCAAAGGGAATCGATTCAGAGTGTTTTTTTCTATAAGTATGCCAAATATTATCCAGATCCAAGCGACTTTATTGCGCAAAGTTAAAACGCCTATATCTCGGAAACTAAAAGAGATAGAGCAATTTGGGTTACGGGAATCGATTCAGCGTGTTTTTTTCTATAAGTATGCCAAATATTATCCAGATCCAAGCGACTTTATTGCGCAAAGTTAAAACGCCTATATCTCGGAAACTAAAAGAGATAGAGCAATTTGGGCAACGGGAATCGATTCAGCGTGTTTTTTTTATAAGTATGCCAAATATTATCCAGATCCAAGCGACTTTATTGCGCAAAGTTAAAACGCCTATATCTCGGAAACTAAAAGAGATAGAGCAATTTGGGCAAAGGGAATCGATTCAGCGTGTTTTTTTTCTATAAGTATGCCAAATATTATCCAGATCCAAGCGACTTTATTGCGCAAAGTTAAAACGCCTATATCTCGGAAATTAAAAGAGATAGAGCAATTTGGGCAATGGGAATCGATTCAGCGTGTTTTTTTCTTTAAGTATACAAATATTATACAGATCCAAGCGACTTTATTGCGCAAAGTTAAAACGCCTATATCTCGGAAACTAAAAGAGATAGAGCAATTTGGGCAAAGGGAATCGATTCAGGGTGTTTTTTTCTATAAGTATGCCAAATATTATCCAGATCCAAGCGACTTTATTGCGCAAAGTTAAAACGCCTATATCTCGGAAACTAAAAGAGATAGAGCAATTTGGGCAATGGGAATCGATTCAGCGTGTTTTTTTCTATAAGTATGCCAAATATTATCCAGATCCAAGCGACTTTATTGCGCAAAGTTAAAACGCCTATATCTCGGAAACTAAAAGAGATAGAGCAATATCGCTGAATCGACTCCAACCACCAGCACTTTTAGATTCAAAGATATAAACAGCATTTGAGAGATTTTTGAGCTTTCTTAAAAATGCCACAAGTAAGAAGACCCCCCTCTTTGTACGAACATTGCGAAATTTTTGAAAAATAAATTCGACCCGATACGTTTGATATTAAGTCTCTTTATAGAAAAAATAACGCTGAATCGACTCCAACCACCAGCACTTTTAGATTCAAAGATATAAACAGCATTTGAGAGATTTTTGAGTTTTCTTAAAAATTTCAAAAGTAAGAAGACCGCCCTCTTTGTACGAACATTACGAAATTTTTGAAAAATAAATTCGACCCGATACGTTTGATATTAAGTCTATTTATAGAAAAAATAACGCTGAATCGACTCCAACCACCAGCACTTTTAGATTCAAAGATATAAACAGCATTTGAGAGATTTTTGAGTTTTCTTAAGAATTTCAAAAGTAAGAAGACCCCCCTCTTTGTACGAACATTGCGAAATCTTTGGAAAATAAATTCGATCCGATACGTTTGATATTAAGTCTATTTATAGAAAAAATAACGATGAATCGACTCCAACCACCAGCACTTTTAGATTCAAAGATATAAACAGCATTTGAGAGATTTTTGAGTTTTCTTAAAAATTCCAAAAGTAAGAAGACTCCCCTCTTTGTACGAACATTGCGATATTTTTGAAAAATAAATTCGACCCGATACGTTTGATATTAAGTCTATTTATCTTTTCTCTTTTCTTAGCTTTCGAAATGTACATCCATCAATAAAACTGTTGTGGTAAGAAGTAACTATATTTTATTTTGTTTTTATTCTAACCACAGTGCTGAATCGATTCCCGTTGACCAAAATCGTCTATCTCTTTTTGTTTCGGAGATATAGGCGTTTTTTGATTTTTTAATTTTTCGCTATAAATTCACTTTGATTTGGATAACATTATGCATACTTATGAAGAAAAACACGCTGAATCGATTCCCGTTGACCAAAATCGTCTATCTCTTTTAGTTTCGGAGATATAGGCGTTTTTTGATTTTTTAATTTTTCGCTATAAATTCGCTTTGATTTGGATAACATTATGCATACTTATGGAGAAAAATACGCTGAATCGATTCCCGTTGACCAAAATCGTCTATCTCTTTTAGTTTCGGAGATATAGGCGTTTTTTGATTTTTTAATTTTTCGCTATAAATTCGCTTTGATTTGGATAACATTATGCATACTTATGGAGAAAAACACGCTGAATCGATTCCCGTTGACCAAAATCGTCTATATCTTTTTGTTTCGGAGATATAGGCGTTTTTTGATTTTTTTATTTTTCGCTATAAATTCGCTTTGATTTGAATAACATTATGCATACTTATGGAGAAAAACACGCTGAATCGATTCCCGTTGACCAAAATCGTCTATCTCTTTTTGTTTCGGAGATACAGGCGTTTTTTGATTTTTTAATTTTTCGCTATAAATTCGCTTTGATTTGGATAACATTATGCATACTTATGGAGAAAAATACGCTGAATCGATTCCCGTTGACCAAAATCGTCTATCTCTTTTAGTTTCGGAGATATAGGCGTTTTTTGATTTTTTAATTTTTCGCTATAAATTCGCTTTGATTTGGATAACATTATGCATACTTATGGAGAAAAACACGCTGAATCGATTCCCGTTGACCAAAGTCGTCTATCCCTGCCCTGGGACAGGGCAGATCTAAGAGGGGGGCAGTGTAACAAAATCCCAGATTCTACGCCACTGTTTTCAACAGAAAATTCGAGAGTGGCAGTGATTGTCTGTTTGTTGTAACAATGTGTAGGCGTGGCAGATACGCGAAGACACGAGAACATTCCAGAAGGCGCGGCGAGCGTGGGGAGGGTCAAACTGCTTCGGCTATATAAGGACAGCAGTCACCAGAAACGAACAACGGACGAAGGTGTACAGCTGAAATAAATATTGTGCTAACAAGTGTTTTCACTTTGTTTGAGAAATACTGTTCGTGTATATCAGTGTTGTATATTGAAATTGACTTTTCATTGTTAATAAAATTATTGTATATTGTTGTATACATTTTTAATTATTGAAATAAATAATTTTATTCCGCCAAATTCAAAACAGTTTTGTTACAATACATTACTCACTCGCTTAGCTCGTTCGTTTGAATATTAATAATATACAATACTCATTCGCTTCGCTCGTTCGCTCGAATTTTCTTAATACATTACTCACTCGCTTCGCTCCTTCGCCCGAATATTAATAATACATTATATTTGTTATCCCCCGCGAGAAAATATTTCGAGATTTTAACAGATTTTCACGTTTTGAGACCCTAGCAATCGTTTAAAATCATTTTCTGAATGATGTCTGTATGTGTGTGTGTGTGTGTGTGTGTATGTGGTCAATTTTTCGCCTTCGATATCGTAAAAACGGAACAACATACGGCCATGCCGATTGTTCTATTGTGTTTATCAGCCTTTAACTTAGATCTGATTAGATTTTGAGTCAAATCGGTTCAGTGGATCCTGAGATATTCAAAAAAACGTTCTCAATGTCACGTATTAACATAGGTAAAAAATTCGACTGATGACCAGTCCTATACTTCCCACCTAGTAAATATTTGCAAAAAATAAACACTCTTTTTTTTATTCTTTGACTAGGCCCAAATAACCTTAGCTGTTGGTGGTCTTTAAAACACAATTTAATTTTTATTCTTTGAAAAAAGCATGGCCCTCTTTTTTGTTTGGTGATTTACTGATGGCTAGCTTAATTTAGCAAAAATCATGGTTACCTTGATTTACGTTCAATTTTTATTTTATTTAGTAAAATATTTTTTTTCTCGAAAACTATACATTTTAGAGAAAAAAAATATTTACATTTTTTTCATATTATAACATCTAGAATTCATTTATATTTTTTTTTACCTATGTTAATACGTGACATTGAGAACGTTTTTTTGAATATCTCAGGATCCACTGAACCGATTTGACTCAAAGTCTAATCAGATCTAAGTTAAAGGCTGATAAACACAATAGAATAATCGGCATGTCCGTATGTTGTTCCGTTCTTAAGATATCGAAGGCGAAAAATTGACCACACACATACACACACACACACACACACACGCATACAGACATCAGTCAGAAAATGATCTTAAACGATTGCTAGGGTCTCAAAACGTGAAGATCTGTTAAAATCTCGAAATATTTTTTTCGGACTAAATCCATTACTTCCCTACCATAGTAGAGGTGAGAAGTAAAAAATTCGACTGATGACCAGTCCTATACTTCCCACCTAGTAAATATTTGCAGAAAATAAACACTCTTTTTTTTATTCTTTGACTAGGCCCAAATAACCTTAACTGTTGGTGGTCTTTAAAACACAATTTAATTTTTATTCTTTGAAAAAAGCATGGCCCTCTTTTTTGTTTGGTGATCTACTGATGGCTAGCATATAGCGAAAATCATGGTTACCTTGATTTACGTACAATTTTTATTTTTACTTCCCACCTCTACTATGGTAGGGAAGTAATGGATTTAGTCCGAAAAAAATATTTCGAGATTTTAACAAATCTTCACGTTTTGAGACCCTAGCAATCGTTTAAGATCATTTTCTGACTGATGTCTGTATGTGTGTGTGTATGTGTGTGTGTGTGTGTATGTGTGTGTATGTGTGTGTGTGTGTGTGTGTGTATGTGTGTGGTCAATTTTTCGCCTTCGATATCTTAAGAACGGAACAACATACGGGCATGCCGATTGTTCTATTGTGTTTATCAGCCTTTAATTTAGATCTGATTAGATTTTGAGTCAAATCGGTTCAGTGGATCCTGATATATTCAAGAAAACGTCCTCAATGTCACGTATTAACATAGGTAAAAAAAATATAAATGAATTCTAGATGTTATAATATGAAAAAAATGTAAATATTTTTTTTTTCTAAAATGTATAGTTTTCGAGAAAAAAAATATTTTACTAAAAAAAATAAAAATTGTACGTAAATCAAGGTAACCATGATTTTTGCTATATTAAGCTAGCCATCAGTAGATCACCAAACAAAAAAGAGGGCCATGCTTTTTTCAAAGAATAAAAATTAAATTGTGTTTTAAAGACCACCAACAGCTAAGGTTATTTGGGGCTAGTCAAAGAATAAAAAAAAAAAAAAAGTTTATTTTTTGCAAATATTTACTAGGTGGGAAGTATAGGACTGGTCATCAGTCGAATTTTTTTTAGTAAAATATTTTTTTCTCGAAAACTATACATTTTAGAGAAAAAAAATATTTACATTTTTTTCATATTATAACATCTAGAATTCATTTATATTTTTTTTACCTATGTTAATACGTGACATTGAGAACGTTTTTTTGAATATCTCAGGATCCACTGAACCGATTTGACTCAAAATCTAATCAGATCTAAGTTAAAGGCTGATAAACACAATAGAACAATCGGCATGCCCGTATGTTGTTCCGTTCTTAAGATATCGAAGGCGAAAAATTGACCACATACACACACACACACATACACACACACATACAGACATCAGTCAGAAAATGATCTTAAACGATTGCTAGGGTCTCAAAACGTGAAGATCTGTTAAAATCTCGAAATATTTTTTTCGGACTGAATCCATTACTTCCCTACCATAGTAGAGGTGGGAAGTAAAAATATAAATGAATTCTAGATGTTATAATATGAAAAAAATGTAAATTTTTTTTTCTCTAAAATGTATAGTTTTCGAGAAAAAAAATATTTTACTAAAAAAAATAAAAATTATACGTAAATCAAGGTAACCATGATTTTTGCTATATTAAGCTAGCCATCAGTAGATCACCAAACAAAAAAGAGGGGCATGCTTTTTTTCAAAGAATAAAAAAAGAATGTTAAGTTGTAAATTGTGTTTTTAAGACCACCAACAGCTAAGGTTATTTGGGCCTAACACCAATTCATATTTTCAATTCATTATTTTTTTTTTTTAATAATAAATTGAAAATTCAATTGACACTTTTACCAGCTCTCGGGCTAGAACCCGGGAACTGGGGACTTGTAATAGAGGAACCATAGCAACGCCATGTAAACAACAGCACCGCTACACAAGAGTGTTTATTTTTTGCAAATATTTACTAGGTGGGAAGTATAGGACTGGTCATCAGTCGAATTTTTAGTACTGAACTTGTTTTTTTCTTTTTAGTTTTTTTACGCAGTCGGGTTTTTTGATTTGTTAATTTATTTTTATTTCTTGTTTTTGATAGGATCATTTATTTTATCAGTAATAATCCATCCTGTAAAAATACATAATATGACAATTTAGAAAAACATTCTGATAGTAATAACCAATGTGTATCAAAAGGTATTTAAAATATAAGATTTTTATTAATTTATTACGTTTTACAAATTAAAAGAAAGATTTAAAAATTAATTCTACTCCTAAAAACAAAAATTAATTGAAAATATGAAATCTACCTAATTTTTAATATAAAACTATTTATCATTATATTATTATCATCTAAATATTAAATAATTCTAATAAACAAATTTTCCGACGAAATACACAACACTAATTCACAACCGTTAAAAATCTTATACCTAATTTAATATTACAGTTTTTTAGTACAATCTCAATTTCCATACAGAAATGGGTCTTTTGAAAACAGTAATCTGTCCTTGTTCTTTCCCGCCAACGATAAAGACATAGAGCGGGACAGAAGTATCGATAAAGCTTGGCGCAGGTTCATTTGAAATATCGACAACTCTCTTTTCACGCTGACGTTCTGCTCGACTCGCGCTACTCGCCCTCGACTTATCGCCGCCCCTCAACCTGGGACTTCGCGACGATCCATCTAAAGGTAAAAAGTTTGGTGGCACTTTTTTCCCTGAACACGTCTTGTCGATATTTTTCGGTTTTGACTGATCTTCTGATTCTGAAGTTTTATCGAGTCGCTTCATTTCCACCATCTCTTCCGTTCCGAACAACTGTCGACTGTTGCTTCTTCCGGACGAATCATCAACTCCGCTGTCCGGCGTGTTCAACAATTTGGCATACTGTTGAGCTTTCTGACCATTATTACTGTCCGTTACGTGCCACGAATGTCTCCCGTTACCGCCCAACAATATCTGTATGTCGGGACCCAAGTAATTTGGATTGCAGAACCCAAACTGGCCGTCTGCAATTGGAGTTCTGATTTTGGATCTCGAAGTCCATCCGGCGTAACTGACATTTTTCTCGTACGCCACGTTGTACTGTTCGAGTTCGCCCGGCGGACTCGACCTCGCATTGCTGATTGACGACAATCTATTCACAGCCTCGATACTCGCATAATCTGAAGTGGAATTTTCATCTGATACTTCCTCCAATTCCGGATATTGTTTAAATTTAATCGATGTCGACTTCGGTACATTTTGATAAATCGGCGCGCCGACGTGCGAATTGAAACTTTCGTCGCGCAACGCCGGCTTAAAGTTTTCGTATATCGCCATTTCTCTCGCGGGCTGAACATTGATTATTTCGTGGGTCGGCGGCGGAGGCATAGCTTCACTATGTAAATCTTCGTCGTTCTCGTCGTCCGTATCTAAGAATACGAGTCGTGCTGCTTCTACTGGAGTCAATACCGGTGTAGGCAGAATAAGTGTACTAAAATTCGGTACCGATATCGGTTCGCGAGTCATTTCGAAATTTTTCGACGACATAACATTATCAGTTTTTGCCGCTCTGCTATTCAGAGCGGGTTTATGCCCGTCTGCAGCGGGTTGGCACGTCATATTATTGGCTTCAACAACACCCGGCGACACCGTGTTGGACTGAATAATTGTTCGTCTCGACCTGTTGATCACGTGCGCAGACTGAGATTTGACAAGACTGCTCCGAACCGGCGTCGCCGAACTGCTCGTCTCGTCCTGACCGGACGCGTACTGATGCAGTAAACTCTCCTGACTGTCGTTATTATCACTTTGCAGCACGCTATAACTGCATTTATTATTATTATTATATTGACTTAACCTAGACAAATTTAATTGTGACAATTTTTGAATTTCGCGCAAAAAACTATTCGGCTGCGCCGATCTATAAGTATTCTGCGTAGTATTGACTAATGACTGGTGGAACGATTCGTCGCTTCCGTCGATATAATTGTTGGTGGTCGGCAGGAATGTGTATGTTTTTTCGAACGGAGATACGCGATTATTTGGAAGATAGGACGAATGTCGCGAGGTGCGATCGACCGAACTGCTGGTCCTCGGTCGCGGTCGGACGACCGACGACGTTGTCGTCGCCTGAGTTGCGCCGACTGCGCAACAACTGATATTATCTGCAGGCAATGCAGCTGTCAGGTCGGGTTGAAGCTGCAACTCCGACACGGCGAACGCGCAGCTCTCGGAGCGCGGCTGCGGTTTTAAGCCGTCGGTTTGAAGTTTCTCCCACGATTCAAGTGCTGTGAAACATAACAATATCGCATGAAGTTCGACACGTAAATGAATACCAGTTATTATTAATAATAATTCAAACACGCCAATTTATTGTAACTTTGATATATTAATAATTATTATATGAAAATGAAGAAAAATTACATTGAACAATCGACGGCTCGCCTGCAGGAATATTTCGGAGTAGCCAGAAAAATGAAAATAATTAATAATCGTCGACCATTATATATTATTTGAATACATGGTATTATTAATAAATCTTGATAAGCAGGCCTTAATAATAATTGATAATGTGAAATTGATATGATTAACGGCTTGTCAATATAATATTTTCAATGATTCTTAAGAGACAACATATTATTATTAATACCTACCGAAGTTAAACTTCCATAGATCGTTGGTGGGGTGACCGTTGCTCTCGCCGCCGAATATCAGCATGGAGCCGGGAAGTTTACAGACGGCGTGACTGTGGAGCGGACCGGGATTTATTTTCAACTTAAAAGTGGACCAGGTGCTCGACACCGTATCCCATTTCCATAAATCGGACCGCTCCTGCAAATCTGTCATCCCGCCGTAGACCCACATCGCGTCGTCATGAATGATGGCCGAGTGCTTGTGCCTAGCCGGAGGGGCGGAGTCCGACGACGCTGAGCCGCTCTTACTACTGGCAGTGGCTATGCTATTCGACGATAATAGATGCCACGATTCAGTTTCTGCAAGAGACACATTATATTATAGGCGTCTATCAAATAAAATATTCTTTTGAATTAGCGTATATAGGCGGAATCTTATTAATATTTTAAACAACCTCAGCCCAACTTCGCTTTGCAGGGGGCGAATTTCTCGCAGTGGGGGGTGGGGTGATAAATCATAAATTCTTAGCACCAGGGCGAAGTCGGACGGAGATCGCTAATAGACATATAAAATATATAAAATATAATAAACTTCATCGATATTGGAAGACAATAAAATTTATCAGCTGATAAAATTATAGCGATGAAAAACGATATCATTAATAATACAGATTGCGTTCGGTAGTTAAGAAGATAGTTTCGAAATTAAGAGAAATAATAATATATCATGTCTAAGTATACTTCGTTTACGACAGGCGCAGAAAGTTTGAAAACTAATTTATAATAATGAATACCTTATCAATAAAATGTTTTCAGCTGTTTAAATAATACATGCGTGTTCACTGCTCAGTTCATTTTCTAACTTTGCTTTTCATTTATTTCAATCTAAGAATAACATAAGGTGCGCTATCGAACAATAGATTAGATTAGATTAGATTAAGATTTTATTTATTTACAATTATTTACAGGTTTTAAAATTATTTTCAGATTTTGCTCAGAGTATAATTTTGTAATTTTTCCACTGACATGTGTATTTTATATAATTTTTAATTACATGCTAGTTTATTGTTTATTTTATAATAAGATTACTGAAAAAAAAAGCAAAATAAAAAAAAAACAGTACATGTCAATATTTGTTTAGTTGTCATTATCTATTATGTATTTAACTCTTTTATGCTTCTGTTTTATTTTTTCGTCATAATTTGCTATGTTTTTAATTAATAAGTTTTGATTTTTACTTATTGTGTTGAAAAATTTTTTTGAAATATTTCGGATATGTTCTGAGATATGTTCTATTTGTAGTGTTTTGTGTATATCCGATATTTTCATATACCTGGGATAATTGCCGACAATACGCAGAGCCTTGTTTTGTACGATTTGGAGTTTTTTGATATTTGTTTTACACGTATAGCTCCATGCTGGAGAAGCATAAGTAAGTGTGGGTCGTATGACACATTTATATAAAATCATTTTGTTTTTAATGCTAAGTGACGACTGTTTGTTAAACACGGGGAAAAGTTGATATATGGTTGCATAAGTTCTGTTAATGATGTTATTAATATGTTTAGTGAAAGTAAGTTTTTTGTCGAGCATTAATCCCAGGTATTTGACTGTATCGGATAAGTGAATTGTTTGATTGTTAAATTTTATTTTCGCCTGTTGGGTGTCCGGTCTTCGTTTAGTGAGAATTATAAATTCTGTTTTGTTGCTGTTTGCTTTTATTCTCCACCTGTGGAAAAACTTGGAGATAGTTGTTAAGTGTTTGTTTAACCTGTTGGTGATGGTGTCTATTCTATATGATTCCGTGAATATAGCTGTGTCATCAGCGTATATTGATAGTGAGGTATATTTATTTTTTGGTATATCGTTTATATATAGGTTAAAAAGCATAGGGCCTAAGATGGAGCCCTGCGGTACTCCAGCATCAGTGTGTCTCGAGGAGGAAGGGATGTTATTTACATAGACGGAAAAGTGTCGTTCGGTAATGTATGAAAAGATGAGTTTAATTAGGTAATCTGGAAATTTGTATTGGATTAGTTTCAGAATGAGACCTTTGTCGAACAATAAAGATCGTTATAGACAATAATAAAATATTAGCAGAAAAAAACTTTTTAGAGATAAGCTTTTATTGAAATGTACTAAAAAGGAAAAAATAATATTTAATAATTTTGGTTCATAATTATTATAATATAATTATTATAAAATATAATTATTATAAAATATAATTATTATAAAATATAATTATTATAAAAGCTGGGATTGCGATCTCTATGATAGTTTATTAGTCGCAACCCCCGCTTTTATAATAATTATGAACCAAAATGATTAAATATTATTTTTTCCTTTTTAGTACATTTCAATAAAACCTTATCTCTAAAAAGTTTTTTTTACTAATATTTTATTTTGTTCATTTTAGTCTTTCTAAATTTTACCCTTCTTTGACACCCGTAGGGGTTGAATTTCGAGAAATCCTTTCTTAGTAGATGCTTACGTCAGAAAGGGAACCAACTGTGTAAATTTCAAGTTTCTAGCTTCAGCGATTTGGCCTGGGCGTTGATTAGTCAAAAAAAACCCTACATCCCCGCTTAAACCCGTTAGGGGTTGAATTTATTTCTAAAAATGATTTATTAATATATTGTCATCAGGATTCCAGGAATACAATATATGTGTACAAAATTTCAAATCGATAGGATACTTGAAAGTCGTTCAAAATTTACTTGCAAATTTTGACCTAAACAAACAAACTAACTAACTAACATGCATTGCAAGTTAAATAAAAGCTTTTTAAAAAGACGCCCCCAACACTAAAAAAATTTTTTTTCAATGACAGAGTTTAAAATTTGTCTTAGGTAGTAATAATTGACTATAGTCAGCTTCCGAAATGTTTGGTGTTTTGTGGTAATTATAACATTTCGTATCTTTACACCAAAGGTTCCATCACTTTTTATTATTATAGTCAGCTTGCAAAATCTCTTTAGAATAGCTTTTTGCAAAAATTGAGATGCTCATTATATGATATGGTGGTGACGGGGTAAAATAACTTGCTATTTTACAGTTTTGGCTTTGTGAATGAGTTTGATTTAAAAAAAATCTAGCCTTTCGCCGCCCCTCCAGGTCAGGCGTCCTAGTCAGGCGCCATAGTTTCGAATAGGTACATCTGAAATTATATTAACAACAACATCATGTTAAATATAACACAGTTTAAACAAATATCGTTTCAATTGATGTATTATTTTTCGAGCAAGATAGCGCGATTTAAAATAATTCTACTATTCTTTTCTTATGGAGAAGTACGTGCGTAGTCACAATCAAAGGTCATTGTCAAATCTGCAGATTTTCTGACAATGCTTTCTGCAGCCCAGCATTAGATGGGCGGATAAAATGCATAAAAATAGCAAGGTTATTCTCTATACAACCGTCTGAACATGAAATGAAAGTCGGACGTGAAATAAGGGGTTTTTTTTTCGAGCAGTAGCACAGCGACACATTTTATCAGAGTCAGCGTGTTTTGTGAAAGAGAATCGCGTACATCGCGCAGAGAGTATCGATTTACTGGCCGTCAATAATTTATACCAGCATTCGATAGCGAACGATACTTATATTATGTAAGATTGATATGACGTGATTCAATTTACTGCGAAATTAATTTGTACCGAAATGAAACAAGCAACTACAACTTTCATAATTCGATATTGTTCTAAATGTATTTAATTAATGAACGCTTCAGCACTTTTCTAACGTAGGTATATATTATAGGTAGTGATGTTCCGGATTGTTAAAAATGTATATCCGCGGATACGGATCTGAATACGGATATTTGGTCTCAAGATCCGCGAATACGGATACGGATCTTAACTTTCTTAGAGTGCGCGGCGGTAAATACTAAATATTGCACATCGACCTTTGGAAAGAGACTATCTGTTATGGGAAAAAGTTATTAACCACGATATTAAAAAATAAAAAATAATCTGAATGGAATTTAACTGTTTTTCATTATTACATAATCACCTATATACAGGGTGAGTTCGACCACCCGTATCAGTCGTTTTTTTCGAAAACGGTTAGTCGTAGAGAAATGTGTCAAAAATTTGTATTATAAAAGCCCTAATAAAGAATCGAATGGTGATAATTTTTTTTCCCGGGAAGGTCGGCTTCCCTATTAGTTTGCTCCAGAATGTCCAGAACTCCGGAATTATAAATGTAACGATAGGTCGAAAGTGGTATTGTTGAAAAGATCTTTAAAAAATAAGCAAGTTTTGTAGGAAAATTTTTTTTATTACTGCCACCCCTGTAAATTTCTATAAGTATAAATATAAATTATTATATGTTCAAAATTCCGGAATTTTAGAAAGCACGATAGGTTGAAAGTGGTGCTGTTGAAAAGCTCTTTAAAAAATAGGCAAGTTTTGTAGGAAAAATTATTTAATTACTGCCACCCCTGTTAAGTAACAACCGTTTGAAATTATTAAATCAAAATTTCATAATAACGATCGAAGTCGGCATTAAAAATCTAGCAACCTTAGACATTGTCCCAAGTGTTCAAACTGTCTTCCATTTACTCTTTAATACATACTACTGAGCTCTTCTGGTTATACTGTGAGTGTACTTCTTCAGTGTTTAATGATCGATAGATAGAGGTAACTAGATTTTAAATGCGGACTTTTAAAAAGTTAGTTAATATGACATTTTAATTTAGTAATTTCAAACAAATATTACTTAACAGGGGTGGCAGTAATAAAAAAAATTTTCCCACAAAACTTGCTTATTTTTTAAAGATCTTTTCAACAATACCACTTTCGACCTATCGTTACATTTATAATTCCGGAGTTCTGGACATTCTGGAGTAAACTAATAGGGAAGCCGACCTTCCCGGAAAAAAAATTTATCACCATTCGATTCTTTATTAGGGCTTTTATAATACAAATTTTTGACACAACTCTCTACGACTAACCGTTTTCAAAAAAAACGACTGATACGGGTGGTCGAACTCACCCTGTATATAAAATTTTATCTATGAATTGAAAATTGATAAGGTAAAAGATCCGCCAAAAAACTAACGGATACGGATACGGATCTTTCTTTTCCCGCGGATATCCGCGGATACGGATACGGATATCCGGCACATCACTAATTATAGGTACAATAATTTTCAAATGGTATGATAAATTATTACAATCTCTAAAAATTATCGTTTATACGTGTGCACTGCGCGATTTGCTCATAAAATGTACACTATTTTGATCAATAAAGGGCCGAATAAAATTACTAAAACGCGAAATGATATTTATTTATGAAAACTCCTAAAAACATGGGACACCCCGTACAATAAACTCCTAAATCAAAAACTGTGAAAGCAAAATAAGCGATCATGATTGAACGCGCGCCTGCAACCGAACGTATAGAATATATACCTATACCCAGAGGTACGCATCATTGCAGTAACGTTTAACGTTATGTTTAAACGCACGTCAATCTTACGAATACGGAGTAGGACCAATAATGCTGAACGACAAGTGACGGCAAATCAATAAAAACGTACAATATTATGAACTTTGAAAATGGGAAAAACAACACATCATTCAGATAATATTCCCCATTAAAGCTGCGTAGAATAATAATTTTTTAAAGATACTATTTTCGCGCTGGGATTATTAATTACCGATATATACTTAACCGAAAAACAACGACAATGGCTTTTAGCAGAATATTGGTGAGTGTGAAATTATTTTATTATTAATATCATTACGTGCAAAAACGATTTTAAGCGAGCGGGACTACCGTAAATATTTCAAAAATTATTTTTGAGCTTATTTGAAATCAGAATGAAGTGATTTAGATGACATTTTGTTCAGATTTTACTGTTCTATTAATATAACACATAAAAAAAATTTTAGTCAAATACCCTATTATGGAGGACGTGCGTTTATATTATTTATTTCTACCTATGTATAAACATAATGTAAACAATCTGAACTATGTTTCTATGGAAACGGACACTCAAGTCAAGCTTTGACGTCACACACTGTTTTTGATCACAAGATTAATCTGGGGCCACGGCAGTGGCCCCCGCCAAGTCGACCAAACAACAGACGGCCGCTACCGTGTATACCTTTTCTCGAAGCAACTCAAGGCACTTTTCAACTTTCTATATCTCTGTTACAAATGCAAGCAGAAGGCTGAAAATTTCGCTAGAGATTGTACCTAACGGTCTTAACTAATTCCCCAAATTACAAGTTTCTAATAAATATAGTTCAGAAAATTTCAACCCTCAAAATTGTCTATTTTGTCATCACTCACTCACTCACTGACATAGCGATCATCAAAAAGCTAGGGCACTTCCAGTAGCCCTAGAAAGCTGAAATTTGGTATGCAGGCTAGGTTTCAGGTACAAGTAACGAGAAAATTCCAATATCTGTGTTTTTCCCCCTCCAACCCCTAAAAGGGGGTGGTGCATATTTCTATTATTATAGGCTAAGTCCGTAGTCAGAGAAAGCTGACATTTGGTATGCAGGCTAGGTTTCGCGTACAAGTAACGAGAAAATTCAAATATTTGTGATTTTCCCTTTCCAACCTTACAAAAAGAACTGAGATCCCATCAAAAATATTCTTGTAAAGAAAAAAAAAGCCAAGTCTCGCAACACTTTCGCCGTAAAAAGTTTTGAGATCCCGAAAAGTACCAAGTCAGCCATTCTATTACCTTTGACTATGAAGTTAGCAAATTACTCCATAGTTGTCTTAAAACTACACAGGTAAAATAAAGAATAATTTATAAATAATATTTTATGACTGTAAACTTGTAGTACCTTTTGAACTTGGCAATCACATAGCATCAGGATATATGATACCGTGCGATAAAGTTTTAATAAAAACAATACTTATCTCATCACAGTGCACCTATGCCACGTGATTGCCAAGTTCAAAAGGTACTACAAGTTTACAGTCATAAAATATTATTTATAAATTATTCTTTATTTTACCTGTGTAGTTTTAAGACAACTATGGAGTAATTTGCTAACTTCATAGTCAAAGGTAATAGAATGGCTGACTTGGTACTTTTCGGGATCTCAAAACTTTTTACGGCGAAAGTGTGGCGAGACTTGGCTTTTTTTTCTTTACAAGAATATTTTTGATGGGATTATTCTTTTGAAATTCATTCATATTTTAATAATTTGTTGCACTTGAACAAATCAGTCAACTTTTCTCAGATTTTTGAGTTGTGTTCAATTAATTGACGTATAAATTCGTGCTACGCAATCAAAATGCGATAAAAACATTAATGAAACTTTCGTTTTGCCGAAACGGTTATTCATTTTGCCAGATTCTGTGCATATTTAATTATTCTAAAATATTTATATCTATATCATATTTTACAGTTAAAATATTATTATTTATAAGCATTATTATTACGTAATTATAAAGCAAACCAAAACGCTGAAAATTATAAGTATTTCCGATGAAACCACCGATTCCGATTCCGTCGTTACTTATCTGCAGTTTTCTCACCGCGGTCAAAATAATAATAATTTAAAATTTAAATGGCGACCTATATTCTATGTGTTGATCGATTCCCGGGTTTTTTCGCCGCTGTTGGTTGATAGCTTTCCAGTTTATTAATTCTTGGGAATGTTTTTAAAAAACTTTTCATTTTTGATTATGATGTGTCCGATAAGACATTAGTTCTACTTCTGATGATGATTTTAAATAAAATCGAAACGACACTGAAAAAAAAGGCATCCTTGAACCAAAGTAGTCAACTCTCTTGACAAGAAATGATTAGCGACAAGAGAAAATATTTCAGCACAAAAGAATATTTATTGCTTGAAGATAAAAGTTCTTAGTTCAAGTAAAATAGTATTCTTGAAACAAATTCAAATTTCTCTTGAATGTTTCTTCTTTCAAACAAGAGCAATTTATTTTGGTTCAAAAGCTATGAAAATTATAGATACTTACGCAATTCATTCAAGAGACATCGCTATTATCCCAATAGCATGTCAATTTTCTACCAAAATTACGACGCTACCGATACATGGGGAGGGGATGCAGAACGTGGAACGTATCACAGTTTATCGTTCAGTAGTTTGTGGCCATGTGCAATGTCCAAGAATTTTCTCATAACGATTATGATTTTAAGTCGCGTGCGATAAATTAAATTCTATTTTTTTTTAATTATTACCTATATACCTACATAATATTTTGTGCTTCAATCATATAAGATTATAAGCACTATACAGTCTATTCTTTTGTCTCTTAAAGATGGAGGTATATAATGGCTGTAAAGGTGTTTTTACAGATATGGAAACTAATTCACTTATTCAACATCTTTTTTGAAGGTTAAGATATTAAACAAAATATGTATTAAAAATAGAAATGTTACATGCTCATTACCTATACTTCTTTCTTATATTATCTATTGCCTGGCCATAATAATATTCTTTTAAAATACCCAATTAATAAAAATGGCGTTGTTAAATTTCATCGACTGGCATCTTAGGCTCATATTTTAGCCAAGCATTTTAACTTTTGAGCCAAGATAATTTTGCTTAAAACCATAGGGTCTTGGTTTAAAGCAGAATTGTTTATGGATCAAAATCGAGTTTTCTTCAGATTAGAATATTTTCTTTTCAGCAAAAAGAATAAGACTTTGTAACAATATTATCATTTTCATCTCTCTTACACGTCTGCCGTCAAGTAGTAAACCCAATTAAGTAGCACGATTATTTAGTAGCAATTCATTCGGATTCATTTAGAATCGAATAAACTAGCATAATGCATATTAAAACAATTTCAGAATGATTTTATTAATATTTAAATATATTTATTAGAAAAAGACAGCTAAATATGACTGCGGATAAATACAGAGCCGCAGTGTGAATTTCTTCAGCATTGGAAGCTATTTTATCCTTCACGAAAAAATACACAATTTTAATTGCTTTGAAATTTCAGATAAATTATGATTTTGCGCAAGTTCATGAAGTGCTACAGAATTTCAACCTGGAGGCCGAATTTGAAAATGTCTTTCAAGTGATAGTCAAGCACAGAAAATCCTTGTTGAACCCTGCTGATAATACAATTTTGCAACTGCTAGATACGAAAATAACGACTAGTAAGTAGGAATTGCTACCCTTTTAATAAAAAAAATATTTTTACTGTAATTTAAAAATAATTATTCTATCAAATCTAGGGGAAAAAATCATTTAAGTTGCTGTATTTTAAATACCTAATTATTAAATTTTAAAAGATTGTTAGTATCGTTACAAATAAAGTTATCCTTGTCTTAGGACTTAGATTCAAGAAGGACTATCCAGCTGGATCTGTTGGCGGCGTTGGGGCTACTGGTGCCTCCAAAAGAAAGAAGTAAAGTAACGAGCTTCACTGGAAGCCTCCCATAACCGAAGCAAGAGAAGGTATTTTAGCTTACGTATTGACACCAGGTGACATTGAGCAAGCAAAAAAAAATCAATTTAAAGACATTTATAAAAAAGTCAAATAGGTACATGTTAATTTTTGTGATACAACAGCTTATTTATGTTTCGTAACATAACTGGGGTTTAGTGTTACTTGTTCATTTGTTGTGAAAGTAATATGTTGTATTTTATATCAACCAATAAATTTTTTAATTTTTTGAATTAATGTTTTTTTTGTAAACTTCCTTTCAGAGTCAACCTCCTTTATTTGTGGACATGGGGTCACATTTATTTTTAAAAACATTATTCACTATCTTCTGATATTCACTAGAAATTACAAGTTGCCTGTTTTTCATTAGCTGAAAAAATTGAAATGTGTCCAACTATTTGTTTGATGAACACTTGTCGCTATTTGCAATCGATTTGACTATATATTTATGATAAGATCAATTTTCTGTATAGCCGAGTGGCGGTAGTCTAATAAGAAAATGATGGACTTCCACCACTTTGCTTCTTAGGTACAGAATTGCCAATAGTATCAAGTGTTCTCAAATTGACACATTTTAATTTTTACAGCTAAAAAAACAGACAACTTGTAGTTTCAGTGAAGATCAGAAGTTTTTGGATGAAGCAATAGATACTCTTGGACCAAGAGAGATTTGCTCTCTAACCAATATAAAATGTTGTTAGATCGATACGATATGCTATTGGATAAAGAAAAACTTTCTCTCTAGGCAAGTTCTAAGGCTTTTCAATCAAGAGATGTTGTCTTCTTGTTAAACCCCAAGTCTTTGCGTCAAAAAAAGGTTTCTTTGATTCAAAAGACAAATATCTTCTAAAGAGATATTTTGGTTCTTGTATAAAGAAATCTCTTGCATATTGGTTTTGAGCTAAGATTTAATACCCTTGCCGCCAAAGAGATTAATCTCTCCCCTGAAGTAATTTTAGAAAATTTATAGGAAGAGAGTTAATGCTTTCCATGAAGAAACATCGCTCTTGGCCCCATTCAAAAGCGCGAATCTTTTCGATGAAAGTCATATTCATTTCTTTCAAAAGATCCTTTTTTTCAGTGGATCGTTATGAAATAAATATATACTTAATTTTGGATTTGGTCTACAAAAATTTTTCTATAAATAAATTTATATTTTATACGTATACTCATGATTGATAATAATCAATTAATACTAAATACTAGTTTACCTGCGCAAAACTTTTTTGCATGAAGCAAAAACAGTTTTTTAAAGTCCAAGTGTTTTGGTATAGGCCTGCGGCACCGGCGGCCCTTCGGGCCGCCCTTCTGACTTTGTTTGCAAAGTGAAACTTTTATGCATATGTTTCTGCCATAGTTTTCAAAGATTGATGTGTTTTGATACAGGCCTGCGGCATCAAAATTTATTTGCATA
Source organism: Mongoloraphidia duomilia (assembly GCA_039654895.1). NCBI lineage: Eukaryota > Metazoa > Arthropoda > Insecta > Raphidioptera > Raphidiidae > Mongoloraphidia > Mongoloraphidia duomilia. The sequence continues at coordinate 65,201,516 of CM077517.1, forward strand.
TAGAAAATATTTTTGCATGTGATTTTGCAATAGTTTTCAAAGATTGATGTGTTTTGATACGGGCCTGCGGCGCCATAGGTTATTTGCATATAAAAAGCTTTATTAGCATGTTGTATCTTTGCTATAGTTTTCAAAAGTTGTTGTGTTTTGATACAGGCCTGCGGCGCCAGATGTGCGGCCCTTCGGGCCGCCAGATCGCGATTTTTTGCATATGCGAAACTTTTTTGAATTTTTGCAATAGTTTTCAAAGATGGATATGTTTTGATATAGGCCTGCGGCGCCAGATATACGGCCCTTCGGGCCGCCTATCAACCATTTTTTGCAAATGCTAAACTTTTTTGCCCAATTGTGTGTTTGCAATAGTTTTCAAAGATTGATGTGTTTTGATACAGGCCTGCGGCTTCAAAATTTATTTGCATATTGAAAATATTTTTGCATGTGATTTTGCTATAGTTTTCAAAGATTGATGTGTTTTGATACGGGCCTGCGGCGCCATAGGTTATTTGCATATACAAAGCTTTATTAGGATATTGTATCTTCGCCATAGTTTTCAAAAGTTGGTGTGTTTTGATACAGGCCTGCGGCGCCAGATGTGCGGCCCTTCGGGCCGCCAGATAGCAATTTTTTGCATATGCAAAACTTTTTCTAATTTTTGCAATAGTTTTCAAAGATGGATGTGTTTTGGTATAGCCTGCGGCGCCTGTCAGCCATTTTTTGCAAATGCTAAACTTTTTTGCCCAATTGTGTATTTGCAATAGTTTTCAAAGATTGATGTGTTTTGACACAGGCCTGCGGCGCAAGATAGGCGGCCCTTCGGGCCGCCGGTCTGCCATTGTTTTAATAGAAACATTTTTTCATGTGTCTTTGCAATAGTTTTCAAAGATAGATATAGGTCTGCTTCGCCAGAAATGCAGCCCTTCATTACAATGAAGTCAGTATTTGGCCGCCAATTTGAAATCTGTCGCCTTTTTATTTTTTTGTGTCCCATGAAACTCTCAAATATCAATTTTCAAAAGGATCGGATAATTTTTACAAAAGAGTCTATATGTCCGTCATTTTGAAAAATCTGACGCCATTTTATTTTTTTTGTGTCCTATGAAACTCAAATATACATTTTCAAAACGATCTGATGATTTTTACAACAAAGTACATATGGCCGCCATTTTGAAAAATCTGACGTCATTTTATTTTTTTGTCCTATAAAACTCTTAAATATCAATTTTCAAAAGGATCGGATAATTTTTACAAAAGAGTCCATATGGCCGCCATTTTGAAAAATCTGACGTCATAATATTTTTTTGTGTCCTATAAAACTCTCAAATATCAATTTTCAAATCGATCGGATAATTTTTACAAAACAGTTAATATGGCCGCCATTTTGAAAAATCTGACGTCATTTTATTTTTTTGTGTCCTATGAAACTCTCAAATATCAATTTTCAAATGGATCGAATAATTTTTACAAAACAGTTAATATGGCCGCCATTTTGAAAAATCTGACGTCATTTTATTTTTTTGTGTCCTATGAAACTCTCAAATATCGATTTTTAAAAGGATCGGATAATTTTTACAAAAGAGTCCATATGGCCGCCATTTTGAAAAATCTGACGTCATTTTATTTTTTTGTGTCCTATGATAGTCTCAAATATCAATTTTCAAAAGGATCGGTTAATTTTTACAAAAAAGTTACATACGGCCGCCATTTTGAAATCTGACTCTATTTTATTTTTTTTTGTCCTAAGAAACTCTCAAATATCAATTTTCAAAAGGATCTGATGACTTTTACAACAGAGTACATATGGCCGCCATTTTGAAAAATCTGACGTCATTTTATTTTTTTGTGTCCTATGAAACTCTCAAATATCAATTTTCAAAAGGATCGGATAATTTTTACAAAAGAGTCCATATGGCCGCCATTTTGAAAAATTTGACGTCATAATATTTTTTTGTGTCCTATGAAACTCACAAATATCAATTTTCAAAAGGATCGGATAATTTTTATAAAAGAGTCCATATGGCCGCCATTTTGAAAAATTTGACGTCATAATATTTTTTTGTGTCCTATGAAAGTCTCAAATACCAATTTTCAAAGGGATCGGATAATTTTTACAAAAAAAATTTCATACGGCCGCCATTTTGAAATCTGACGTCATTTTATTTTTTTGCGTCCTATAAAACTCTCAAATATCAATTTTCAAAAGAATCGGTTAATTTTTACAAAAGTACCTAGTTAAGAGTCGGCCAATCCCATATTCCTTCAGTAAGAGGCTCTGCCCCCTACACATGCTAATTTCTTGACACGAATAGTACTTTTATTTTTCTTATAACCGATCTCTATGATTATACTATCGGAAAAGAATATGTAATCTGTCAAAAAAATCTGTCGAAAAATTCTTCTTCTTTAAAAATAATATAGTTTTAATATAAAAAAAAAATTGGGCAGTGCCGTCTCCAAACATTACGCACACCCCAAATTTACACGCTATTTGACTGAAAACATCTAAAAAATATATGTTTGTCTGTATATGTTAGGTTAGTATATTCTGACATGTCAAATTGGAATTCTCGACTATTATACTCCTTATCTAAATAACGTCAAATTGAACTGTAAATTTTTTCGTGATCTCTGACCAAATTTTATACTAAAAACAGTCTTCATAAAATATGGAAACGCTATTTTCGCTTTAAATGAACGTAAATTTACACTTTTGTTAATTATTTTTTATATAAAATAAGATTTTTATACCTAACGATTATTTTGAATTTTAGCGCTAATTAAACTAATAATTCGTTCTTTTGTCTCCGACTGACAGTTCGAGAGACAGCATTATCTATGGACATTCCGTTTATTTGCATCTTCGTCTGACTCTAACACATATCATGACTTCTCTCTCTTGGCTCTTGGCCGCTTTAATACTTAAATATCTATGCTAATATCAAACTATCTGGCTCATACAATCGTTCTAATGCAATCTAAAAGTCACATTTTACATAAATTTGACAAAAAGTACCGGTCCTAAACCCAAACTAAATCAAATTTGTCATTTGCAGTAACAAAGTGACAGCTATTAAAAGTTTGACATTTCGATGCTGTATTGTTTATATATTTTTAAAAATGACATTATCCGCTGAAAATAATGCAACGTGACTTTTATATGCATCTCTGTCTTTTCTCTGTCGCACTCATTAAGCAAACGGCGGCTCTTGGCGAAATGGAAAATTGGATTTTATAATCTTAAATTATGGCTAGCGGCTCGAGGATACATTTAAAAAGAATCTATAATTCACAATTTATCCAATATTGACAAAAAGTATCCGCCCTAAATCCGTTTTTATGCCCGATTTTCATCTTTAGTTTTAAAGTGACAGCCGATATTGAGTGATATATTCGCGGTGCATTTGTTTTGAATTTTCATCTATCGTAAACGGGTGACTTAAAGAATGACATACGTCGTTCGGACACACTATTTACTTGCGTCTCAGACACACCGATGGATTTTCAATTCCGTCTCTCTTCTACGCGTTGATCACTCGCTTAAGTTAGACGGTGTCTTTTTCACTTTTTGCTCAATTCAGAGTAAAATCGCGTGAGACACCGTCTAAACTACGTCGAAAAAAACAATAACGCCGAATTTTGTCTACGAATTAAAACGTTAAAAAAAGTCGTTTTGAGCGTATCTTTTGCACTTTCCAGTTAGAGTTTTTTCTTCCCGTTCGTTTAAAACATGTCCCGACCCTGTACGTTTAAAATCAACCGAGATATGAGCGATTTGCGGCTCCGGGTTAAACAAATGGGCTCATTTTATTTCCGCGGTGGCGCCCGAAATTTCAGCCGAAAACGTCGCGACATACACCCCGTCAAAAGTATGCAAAAAGGCCAAAAGTTTCCGATAAACGGCGCATCGATGCGATTTTTTCTCGATTTTAGCCGAGCGTTTGAAAATTTTCCACCGTGTTAAAAGATACAAATGCAGACCTTCGGCGCAAAAATCGCCGAGAGGCCCCCCTAAATTTGTAAAAATCGCCGATGCGACGTTGAGACGTAGCAAAAATGCCCCCCTAAGCTGAATTTTTTTCATAAAAATCCATCAAAAACTCTAATTTTCTATAGCTGTCCCGTTTTAAATTTTCTCAATTTTTGCGCTTTAATATATAGAGACTAGTTTTACCTGCGCAAAACTTTTTTGCATGTGGCTTAACAGTTTTTTAAAGTCCAAGTGTTTTGGTATAGGCCTGCGGCGCCGGCGGCCCTTCGGGCCGCCCTTCTGCCTTTGTTTGCAACGTAAAACTTTTTTGCATGTGACTTTGCCATAGTTTTCAAAGATTGATGTGTTTTGATACAGGCCCGCGGCATCAAAAGTTATTTACAAATAGAAAATATTTTTACATGTGACTTTGCTACAGTTTTCAAAGATTGATGTGTTTTGATACGGGCCTGCGGCGCCATAGGTTATTTGCGTATACAAAACTTTATTAGCATATTGTGTATTTGCGATAGTTTTCAAAAGTTGGTGTGTTTTGATACAGGCCTGCGGCGCCAGATATGCGGCCCTTCGGGCCGCCAAACAGCAATTTTTTGTATATGCGAAACTTTTTTGAATTTTTGCAATAGTTTTCAAAGATGGATGTGTTTTGATATAGGCCTGTGGCGCCAAATATACGGCCCTTCGGGCCGCCTCTCAACCATTTTTTGCAAATGCTAAACTTTTTTGCCCAATTGTGTGTTTGCAATAGTTTTCAAAGATTGATGTGTTTTGAGACAGGCCTGCGGCGCAAGATATGCGGCCCTTCGGGCCGCCGGTCTGACATTATTTGCATAAAAACATTTTTTCATGTGTCTTTGCAATAGTTTTCAAAAATTGAAATAGGTCTGCGGCGCCAAAAATGCAGCCCTTCATTATAATGAAGTCAGTATTTGGCCGCCAATTTGAAATCTGACGCCATTTTATTTTTTTGTGTCCTATGAAACTCTCATATATCAATTTTCAAAAGGATCGGATAATTTTTACAAAACAGTTCATATGGCCGTCATTTTGAAAAATCTGAAATAATTTTATTTTTTTGGGTCCTATGAAACTCTCAAATATCAATTTACAAAAGGATCGGATAGTTTTTACAAAAGAGTCCATATGGCCGCCATTTTGAAAAATCTGACGTCATTTTATTTTTTTGTGTCCTATGAAACTCTCAAATTTCAATTTTCAAAAGGATCGGATAATTTTTACAAAAAATTACATATGGCCGCCATTTTGAAAAATCTGACGTCATTTTATTTTTTTGTGTCCTATGAAACTCTCAAATATCAATTTTCAAAAGGATCGGATAATTTTTACAAAAGAGTCCATATGGCCGCCATTTTGAAAAATTTGACGTCATTTTATTTTTTTGTGTCCTATGAAACTCTCAAATATCAATTTTCGAAAGGATCGGATAATTTTTACAAAAAAGTACATATGGCCGCCATTTTGAATTTGAAAAAACTGACATCATTTTATTTTTTTGTGTCCTATGAAACTCTCAAATATTAATTTTCAAAAGGATCGGATAGTTTTTACTAAAGAGTCTATATGGCCGCCATTTTGAAAAATCTGACGTCATTTTATTTTTTTGTGTCCTATGAAAATCTCAAATATCAATTTTCAAAAGGATCGGATGATTTTTACAACAGAGTACATATGGTCGCCATTTTGAAAAATCTGACGTCATTTTATTTTTTTGTGTCCTATGAAACTCTCAAATATCAATTTTCAAAAGGATCGGATGATTTATATAACAGAGTACATATGGCCGCCATTTTGAAAAATCTGACGTCATTTTATTTTTTTGTGTCCTATGAAATTGTCAAATATCAATTTTCAAAGGGATCGGATAATTTTTACAAAAAAAATTTCAAATGCCATTTTGAAATCTGACGTCATTTAATTTTTTTGTGTCCTATGAAACTCTCAAATATCAATTTTCAAAAGAATCGGTTAATTTTTACAAAAGTACCTAGTTAAGAGTCGGCCAATCCATATTCCTTCAGTAAAGGCTCTGCCCCCTACACATGCTAATTTCTTGACATGAATAGTACTTTTATTTTTCTTATAACCGATCTCTATGATTATACTATTGGAAAAGAATATGTAATCTGTCAAAAATAATGTAGCTTTAATATTGAAAAAACTGGGCAGTTGTCTCTATACATTTCGCAGACCCCCAATTAAACGCCCATTTGACTAAAAACATGTAAAAAAAATTCGACTGATGACCAGTCCTATACTTCCCACCTAGTAAATATTTGCAAAAAATAAACACTCTTTTTTTTATTCTTTGACTAGGCCCAAATAACCTTAGCTGTTGGTGGTCTTTAAAACACAATTTAATTTTTATTCTTTGAAAAAAGCATGGCCCTCTTTTTTGTTTGGTGATCTATTGATGGCTAGCTTAATATAGCAAAAATCATGGTTACCTTGATTTACGTACAATTTTTATTTTTTTTAGTAAAATATTTTTTTTCTCGAAAACTATACATTTTAGAGAAAAAAAATATTTACATTTTTTTCATATTATAACATCTAGAATTCATTTATATTTTTTTTTACCTATGTTAATACGTGACATTGAGGACGTTTTTTTGAATATCTCAGGATCCACTGAACCGATTTGACTCAAAATCTAATCAGATCTAAGTTAAAGGCTGATAAACACAATAGAACAATCGGCATGCCCGTATGTTGTTCCGTTCTTAAGATATCGAAGGCGAAAAATTGACCACATACACACACACATACACACATACACACATACACACATACACACACACATACAGACATCAGTCAGAAAATGATCTTAAACGATTGCTAGGGTCTCAAAACGTGAAAATCTTTTAAAATCTCGAAATATTGTTTTCGGACTGAATCCATTACTTCCCTACCATAGTAGAGGTGGGAAGTAAAAATATTTTTGTCTGCATATGTTAGGTTAGAATCTGAAATGTCAAATTGGACTTCTCGACTGTACTCCTTATCTATAAACGTCAGATTGAACTGTAAATTTTTTCGTGATCTCTGACCAAATTTTATACTAAAAACAGTCTTCATAAAATATGAAAACGCTATTTTCGCTATAAATGAACGTAAATTTACACTTTTGTTAATTATTTTTTATATAAAATAATATTTTTATATTTAACGATTATTTTGAATTTTAGCGCTAATTAAACTAATAAATCGATCATCTTTTGTTGTTTTGTTGTTCAAGAGCTGGGATAATCTATGGACATCCAATATATTTGCATCTTCGTCTTACATATTGAGACATACCTCAGCTCTTGGCCGTTTTAAAAACTCAAATATCCAAGCTAATATCGCAGGCTCCGTCTCATACATAGGTTCTAATAGACTCTAATATAAACATTTTACATAAATTTGACAAAAAGTACCGGTCCTAAAGCCAAACTAAATCTAATTTGTCATTTGCAGTAACAAAGTGACAGCTATTAAAAGTTTAACATGTCGATGCTGTATTGTTTATATATTTTTAAAAATGACATTATCCGCTGTAAAAAATGCAACGTGACTTTTATATGCATCTCTGTCTTTTCTCTGTCGCACTCATTAAGCAAACGGCGGCTCTTGGCGAAATCGAAAATTGGATTTTATAATCTTAAATTATGGCTAGCGGCTCGAGGATACATTTAAAAAGAATCTATAATTCACAATTTATCCAATATTGACAAAAAGTACCCGCCCTAAATCCATTTTTATGCCCGATTTTCATCTTTAGTCTCAAAGTGACAGCCGATAATGAGTGTTATATTCGCAATGCATTTGTTTTCAATTTTCATCTATCGTAAACGGGTGACTTAAAGAATGACATACGTCGTTCGGACACACTATTTACTTGCGTCTCAGACACACCGATGGATTTTCAATTCCGTCTCTCTTCTACGCGTTGATCACTCGCTTAAGTTAGACGGTGTCTTTTTCACTTTTTGCTCAATTCAGAGTAAAATCGCGTGAGACACCGTCTAAACTACGTCGAAAAAAACAATAACGCCGAAATTTGTCTACGAATTAAAACGTTAAAAAATGTCGTTTTGAGCGTATCTTTTGCACTTTCCAGTTAGAGTTTTTTCTTCCCGTTCGTTTAAAACACGTCCCGACACTGTACGTTAAAAATTGACCGAGATATGAGCGATTTGCGGCTCCGTGTTAATCAAATGGGCTTTTTTTATTTTCGCGATGGCGCCCGAAATTTCAGCCGAAAACGCCCCGACGTACACCCCGTTAAAAGTGTTTAAAATGGCCAAAAGTTTCCAATAAACGGCGCATCGGTGCGATTTTTTTTCGATTTTAGCCGAGCGTTTGAAAATCACTCGCAATGTTAATCAAATGCAATGCAGACCCAACTTTGAAAAATCACCGAGGCTACGCCCCTCAAACGCAAGACACCAAATATAGCCTATACAATAGACCGTATTCTCGTCTATTTGGCATTTTTTACACGAATTTTTTCCTCCAAACACTTCTAAATCCATAAAAACATAACTTTTTTTTTTCAAATTTAATCACTTTAATATATAAAGATTATAGTTACCAAAATGAAAAGCCCAAAGTTCACTGGACGAGCCCCTAAGATCCTGATAGCCGCCGTATATGAGCATGGCGCCGCGGTGCAGGAGCGCCGTGTGACCGCGTCGTCCGCGAGGAACGGCGACGCCCTTCGGCGTGCGAACCTTGCGCCAACTGTTTCTTCGAACGTCGTAGACCCAAAGCGGCGTCTCCGTGCCGGCGCTGAATCCAACCTCGCCGCCGAACACGTACAGACACTCTTTGTGCGCGACGACCGTGTGCTCCTGGAGACTTGGCGGCTTGTCGCCGATCGGCTGCAGCTGTGCCCAAACACCGGACGCTGAAAAAAGGAACAAAAAACGCACACCGACAATTAAATTATTGGTACAACGGACGGACACCTCTTTTGATATCATCTGAACTGCATGGTGTAACATAGTAGGTACTAATATTCACCTACAAGCTATAAAAAACGAAATTTTTTAGTTTTGATCCGCTCTGACGTTTGACCGGAAAAGACTTTTTTTTCAACAATACGTTTTTTGCACTTCGGTGATCTCAAGAAAAGAAACTATTAAGAATTGCGAAAAGTGATTTTTGACCATACAAATTAGTGGGTACCACTCCCGGGGCCAGAATCTGAATACGAGTCTTAATTAAACCATACAAGGAAGTAAAAAAAGGAACTTGTACTTATGTGAAAGTGCAACATGAAAACATACTCTAAAAATATATTATGTCGGTTTGAATAATTGATAGATGAAAATAGAATAGAATAGAATTTATTTCTTTCAAATTACAATAGCACTGTACAATGTACATTTTATAACAAAAAATTCGACTGATGACCAGTCCTATACTTCCCACCTAGTAAATATTTGCAAAAAATAAACACTCTTTTTTTTTATTCTTTGACTAGGCCCAAATAACCTTAGCTGTTGGTGGTCTTTAAAACACAATTTAATTTTTATTCTTTGAAAAAAGCATGGCCCTCTTTTTTGTTTGGTGATCTATTGATGGCTAGCTTAATATAGCAAAAATCATGGTTACCTTGATTTACGTACAATTTTTATTTTTTTTAGTAAAATATTTTTTTTCTCGAAAACTATACATTTTAGAGAAAAAAAATATTTACATTTTTTTCATATTATAACATCTAGAATTCATTTATATTTTTTTTTACCTATGTTAATACGTGACATTGAGGACGTTTTTTTGAATATCTCAGGATCCACTGAACCGATTTGACTCAAAATCTAATCAGATCTAAGTTAAAGGCTGATAAACACAATAGAACAATCGGCATGCCCGTATGTTGTTCCGTTCTTAAGATATCGAAGGCGAAAAATTGACCACATACACACACACACACATACACACATACACACACACATACAGACATCAGTCAGAAAATGATCTTAAACGATTGCTAGGGTCTCAAAACGTGAAAATCTGTTAAAATCTCGAAATATTGTTTTCGGACTGAATCCATTACTTCCCTACCATAGTAGAGGTGGGAAGTAAAAATATATGTTTGAAAGATATAGGCTCCTTCTAAGGTAGCACCTGAAGAAGCCATTATCAATTTGTGGACAGTATTATGTCTAAAGCTAAAGTTAAATAAACAATTTTGGACAGCAATCAAACAAGAAAAAAGAACTATATATCATCTAAAACATGAAAAACCAAAGTATTGTGAATAATCATTGTGCTATATCAAAAAATCTTTCCGCATTTTGTTGCGTCATTAGCCATTGTCTTAACATCGACAAAAAAGTGTGCTTTATTTTGCACTGCTGTATGTTCACTGGTAACAAATTAAAAAAATGGGGAGCTAAAAAAAGAAAATATCTTCTAAAAAGTGATATGTTCGGTCTTGGCACATACATATTAGTGCGTCTAAGCATATGACCATTATCATTAGACTGAGCGGTTCCACTTAATAATAATAATAATAATAATAATAAATTCTTTATTTGGGAACAGAGTGCAGCCAAAGCTTCTTGTATAGAATATTTTTAGCACTTTATAAATGTACAAATGCTATCGGTTATTTAATAATTTTTCGCCCGATTAAGAAATGTATAATTAACCCATCTCGATTTTAACCGCTTGAAGCTAAATGAAGTGCAGAGCATAAAATAAACACACTATTATGTGCGCTTTGGAATTTACTTTTATTCGCGGTTATTAGTTCGCTCACTCTACAGTTATGTATACCATAGTACATAATATACATACATACATACATACATGCATGCATACAAGCATACAAACATACCTAGGTACACACACACATTCACATACACACACACTATCCTCAGGAATAGTGCATGCTTTCTATCAGTGAGAGAATTTTTAGAATCGGTTCAGTAGTTCCAGGAATAAGAATGTATGATTTATTACCCCCCGCGAGAAATTCTCTCCCTGCGAAGCGAAGTCGCCTGTCGTTGTTCTCGCTTCGCGTACTTGTCTACAATTTATAATATTAGTAGGTACTTATAGTAGTCTAAATTATACTTAGTCAAAAAATTCTGCACTCCCGTTTTACCCTCTTTGGGGTTGAATTTAAAAAAACTCGAATAGCCTGTAATCTTTCTCAATAAACGGGCTATTTAAAAATTTTTTTTTTTTAATTGGACTGGTAGCTCCTGAGATTAGCGCGTTCAAACACACACACACACACAAACAAACAAACAAACTCTTCAGTTTTATAATATTAGTATATAGATTATACACAGCTCTCACGTGCAGCTACCAACATAGCGAAGCTCGCAGGCATTTCATAAATAAAGGAGCGCCTTATAATTACTGCTGATGGCACGCATTTACAGTTCGACGAGACCGGAACGAATGTTTTAATTAGTGCCCACAACCTTTCTCATACCTGAATCAACTATCTATACGATAGATACATAAATAAACTTTATTTTTCAGACGACAATAAATTATTAGCAGCAGTCGTTATTTCATATGAATTATTATATTTTGTTTATTTTTTTTAAGTGAAATTTTTTAGCTCGCAGAAACGTAGAATTTTCTGTCAAGGAAATGTGGGTAAGGAAGTGACTTACGCGCATGCCTTATCCACGAAATGGCTGCAATCTTGCACTAACGTATTTATGTTACTTATGAACTTAAGCTTAACTTAAGCAAAATTCAGTCCCGAGAGGAATCGAAAAAAAAGTTATTTTTTATAAATCGGTTCATCCGTTTGGGCTGTACGCGTGACATACAGATTCATTCACAGACGTACAGACAAAGCGAGTGTTTACATAGACGCTTTAGCTTAATACGCTATTCGCGCCTAAAAATTTAAGAGCAAATTGAGATTTCAATGATCGGTCAAGAAGAGAACCCAAACTATATTATATTAATAATAATGTCTCGATTATTTCAACCATTTCTACATTTTTTCAAGAGAGTATTTTTTAATATTCTCGATTTATATAATAGGTATATGTGTCGCTTAAAAAATAAGTTAATTTCGCACGAAATTACCAGTGTCACTCGAAAACGAAGATGGTGTTCCCCTAGAAAAATTGTTGGTTACAAAATAGACGGCACGCAAGTGATTCCGCGCTGGTAAAAGCTAGTGCTGCATGAAAATAAAAATTCCAACACGGAATAATAAAATATACCGCATTTCATGTTAAAACGCTATGAAAGTACTGCAGTCAGCAGTGCCATAAGAATAGGTACCTACCAGGGGTGTTACGAATATTCGCATCCGTAAATGCGGAATATTCGCATTAATTCAGACATCTGCATCCGCATTCACATCCGCATCAATCAATGCGGAGTTTTTACGGATGCAGATTCACGTCAACAAGTAACTACATGTAAAGAAAGTGGGCGGAGCCAGAGTGGCGCGTGCTAAAAATATGATTAAATAAATAAAAAGTTAAAATTAAATTGATTTTCAGTTATTTATGCACTTAAAATTTAAATAATTATCCTTTTAAAATCCCAAAATCTGCATCCGCATCCGCATCGCATCTGCATCCGCATCCGCGGATGTGAACTTCTAATAATCCGCATCCGCGTATGTCTAAATTTTTGCATCCGTAACAACCCTGGACCTACAATATGCTAAAGCGGTATGCGAATATGGAGTACCTATATACAATGTAGAGAAAGCCCACGATGAGAAAGCCTATTTTATATGGTATCGTTGTTTGAAATCGCACTTTAAACCCACTTTTATACACGAACACGGAGGTCGGTAATAAGGGCAAGGTCATACCAAATAAAACTGCAATTGATAATTTATTATAATAATTATTAAATAGACAATAATAGCCAAACCACAAATAAATACTTTTCTTATCTTAACGTAATCAGTCGGCGAACATGCCATCGTGATGTTAATCGTCAAACACTGTGTGAGTAAGAGGTAACTCAACCAGCCGGAAACTGGGAATTTCGGGTTCAAGTCCTGACAGTGGTCTTTGATTTTTTCCTTGTATATCTTAATTGTTTGACGATTAACATCACGATGGCATGTTCGCCGACTGATTACGTTAAGATAAGAAAAGTATTTATTTGTGGTTTGGCTATTATTGTCTATTTAATAATTATTATATTATAACCACAAAAAACTCAACTCTCATTGTTGTATTGATAATTTATTATTGTTATCCTTATTATTCGATATTATATAATTTCAACTTGAACAGACAGACAGGCAGACAGACAGACGGACAACAAAGTGATCCTATAAGGGTTCCGGTCACTGGCGTAACTAGGGATTTTTTCCAGGGGGGGGCATGGCCCTTTCAATCTGGGAACTGAAAATTATTATTATGAGATCTTTTATTGTCAGTAATTTAATAGTCATTAAATGCCATATTAAAAAAAAACAGTCAAATTTGCTTGTCTTGTAAAGTTTTCATTTGGAGTAGCTATTTTTTAAGTATAATAGATGAAAATACAAAATTACAGAATATGGCGCTTGGATCAAGTTTTGGTACCCCCAAACGCCCGAACAGCCATCACGCCGGGCGGCCGCCCGGCCCTTCCGCCCCCCTGATTGTCTACTACCTATATATTATAATTTTATGTTTTTTATTCTTATTACTTTCAATAGTTTGTAATAATTTTAAGTCGATTTTCTTTATTCTTACGTCAGCACTCTGAGCTACGTACCGTAATTATTCTAGGAGTGGCCGGTCAGCTTCCAGGGGGGGCCTGGCTCCCCTTGGCCACCCCCTAGTTACGCCAATGGTTCCGGTTTTTTCGTTCTGAGGTCCGGAACCCTTAAAATAGTTTTGTAAAGTTGACCCGATCTTTTTTTCTACCAAATTATTGACACTGCGATGTATAATAAAAATAATACAAAACGCGTCAAGCAAGTTGAGCCACCCTCGTTTATTTATTTTTTTAAACTGCCTAGCCTCAGCCGAACGGACGATTAGCAAGATACGTCATCGATAAGCAAGGATCGGCCCGTCTATCCATTTCCTTTTTCGTTATGTCTTTCTGATCGATTGCCGTTTCACACTTCTAAAAATAACATTTTCTTTCTACACTTTATAACTAATAATTTAAGTTTGCAGTAGATCTACGCCTGTTATATTATTATTTGCGGCTGTCGCTTTCCTAAGATCAAAGTTGTACCGCTTGAATAATATCTAAGTATATAAAAGTTAATTTCTCATCTCACAGTGAAAAATACACATAGAGGGGTTTCATGATCTAAACACGAATGACGAAAAAGCGAGTTAAATGTCAAAAATTTCATCGACAATTTAATAAAATAAATTTTCTGTCACGGAAATTGACGAAGCCGACGAAAAAGACTTAGTGACGTCACAATATCACGCAAAATAAAATTATAACTGCACTTGGTATAGCAGTTTTAATTCGCAGTAATCCTACCTACACGTAGATATAGGTACTAACAATATTATAATGATGATGACCCCTAATAAGGCATTAAATTGCAAACAGTCGTCCTTTGTCGACATTCTGCACCAACATAATTGGGTTAAAACTGTTACCGCGATTATATAATAACTGAAGTTCTATTTTTACACGTTGTCATAATTGCTAAAAACGTTTTTATCGTTGTAATGCCGCAGATTATAAAGTAGATCAATTCACAGTTACATTTTGTTAAGTTTTAATAACCATCGACAAAATACAGTACCAGAGCGATAATATTAATAACAAAATATTCATAATATTCCTAAAAATTCTAATTTGTTGAAAACATAGAAAAATAAAACATTTAAAAAAAATCCCCAGCGATCACAGGTCGGACGAAAAGGCTCGGCGGGTCGATTTGGTTTAAAGTGACCGTAAAATGGCGTGAGTGCAGGACTTAAAGCCGGCGTTGGTGAGTGAGTGAGCGAGCGTAAGTTTTGAAATTTAATTATTAACCTGTAAAAGCGGGCGTGCAGTGTTACCAAATTTCAGAAATATTGCTGGATTAATAAAATACATTGCTGTCCCCCTTCAGTCAATTTGCAACTATAACGAAATAATATTATGCTCCCCTGCAGAACCTAGCTCCGCGCCACTATTGTGCTATATTTTCTTCCATACATTTTTATTAATTATTGAACCAGAATTATTGGGTACTCTTAAACCTTTTTGTAATCATGAATGCGAAAAAAAGAAAAATCCAGCTCGAGAATAGCAGCTATAAGTACGAACTGCATCTATGTATCTACCTATACATATAACATATTATGAATTACTCATCATAAATGCAGGTTGAAGTGGAATTAATCACGTACCCAGGTCGTATTTCCAGAGATCCTTCAAAGGAAGATTTCCGTTGCGACCGCCTAACAGGTACACACAACCTCCGACCAGAGTTGCGCTGTGCTTGGATCGTGCTGGTGGCGCGGGGGTGTCGGGCGAACATGGCGGCACAGCACTCCAGTACATTACCCTCCAGCGCGCACCGTCACTATTTCAGCAGGCTGTACACCCCTGCTCTCTTTCTCTCTTTCTCTCGTTGTGCTGTATAATATTATTATTATTATTATTGTCCTTTCTGCGAGTCTCTATACTGTCCAATTTCCACCCCTGTATTACGTATGTATAACGCGTGTCAATATAGAATATCGTTAACATATACGCGCAAGGGTTTAACAACCCTCGTCTTATAATATTTTATACCGCTATATGTGAGTGCGGCCGCACTAGCCTCCGAGTGACACCGCGCGCACTTCAATAAATTCGTTGTTGTGTCTTCTTTATAAATACGTCTGAAAACAAAAAAAAAATCCATGTCATTCCTTATTCTTACATTATTATAGGTACTTCTTGTATGAGGTTCACCCAAGACAAAAATTAAGCATTATGAAGGCATCCAAGAGCAACTTGGTTTTGAGGCTGTCTTTTAGAAATTTATATTTTTTCTCGATTAATAAAACATTAAAATTAATAAAGAATAACAGTTTTCTCTTGGTTTTTTGAAGTGCCTGCGACACTAAGAACTCAAGTGTACCCGTGACGTGATCCAAATGGGTTACAATATTAAGTGGCGCTAGATCTACGGCTATACTGCAGACAAGTGACATCCAGAAAAATAATTTGTGCCAGCGCCTTTGACATCTACAATCCCTAAATTTTTGACGTCCATAAATGAAAGAATATTATTATCCATAGAAAAGTTTTTTCTCTCACTCGTCGCGCGCAGTTTAGACAATGCACTATACGCAACACCGCCAAGTAGACTTCGGTTCGTTGCCCGACGATTCAATATGATAATAATATATTATCAGGCACTATCTAAATACCTGCTTTAAAGTTAAACTTGTGTATACTTTTATTTTAATTGTAACTAGGTAGGTGTATAACTTTTCTCCAAAAACCATTGTCAAATACACTAATGCGTTTTCTTCAAGAAACGCATATTATGTCGAACTGATACATGACAATAATCTATTTATTATATATTATAAAAGACCACACATCAATGACTGTACAAACACAGTAAATACAAATTATTTAATCAGCTCCACCTCAAATAATTGATAAGGTACGATAACATGTTATTTTGTATGGAAAAAACCACTACACGTAAGACGTATTAATACTTGCTTAAACCTAAAACACTGCGGAGTAAATTTGCTTATGAACAAAATACAAATTTTAACCCCTTGATACATTATTTTACATCCCTAAATATAACAATGTTTTTCTTAATATAATTGCAATATTAGGTAGTATTATTAATCCAGCATCTGCGTCTGTCGAGCGTCTATAATTTACAATTCAATTCAATTCCAACATCTGCATCAAATTGTCAGTAAGTAAATTCGTATTCCCAAACTAGTGTTTTCATAAAATTTTTGTAATCGACACTCATGACAGATTCGATCAGAGTGCAGACTAGGCATGGCGAACCTATATTAATTATAAATTATGCGGCAGTGCAGGCACCTGAGTTGAAAGTGTCACGCGAGACGCGAGAACTGAATGAAAAACGGTTGATTTTACGGGTTCACTCTTCTAGTACAGGGGCTGTTTTTCTATGAAAATTGTCAGTTTAATTTATAAAAAACAGTCGAGTGCAAGTCGGGCCTCGCGCAATGAGTGTTCCGTATCTATACATAGTATAAATTGAAGTCGCTTTTCGCGTCTGTCTGTCTGACTGTTTAACCGCTAACTCCTACTAAACCACGCAACGGATTTTGATGCGGTTTTCACCATCAGTTAGATAATTTTTCACGGAAGGTTTATATATATATATATATATATATATATATATATATATATATATATATATATATATATATATATATATATATAGCATAATTAATAAACAATAATAATTAATAATTAATTAATTAAATTCGTAACCCGACCGTAAGAATTCGCAACATACTTATATATCATAAGAACGACTCGTAGCGCAGAGGTTACATCGCAGCGCTCTATTCACAGGGACCCGGGTTCGGAAACTGATGGCATCCTAGAATTTTTGGCTTTTTTTTCTAAATTCTACATGATATTTATTTATATATATTTATTTTTGTTATAGTCTTTCTTAGACAAATAATAATATTTTTTTTAGTTTAGTTTGCGCTCTTCTTTACATAGTATAACGAGCGTAGCGAGTGAGAAAGCGAACGAGCGAAGCGGGTGAGTAGTGTATTGCACCCGGGCTTTCTTAACACCCGGGCGAAGCCGGACGGGGCCGCTAGTTAAATATAAAAGCCTTATTTTATTTAAAAAATATGTACCTAGGTATAAACTGACATTTACTTATATTATATATGACATGTTTTCCGTTTCCATGGTTACACCGTTGTATCTCTGTTAGCTGCATAGCCAACTAACGCATTAATTGGACTTGAGTTCGTATGCTGAATTCATTATAACCTTAAAAATCTTAATAATATATGCACTAAACTTTGTAATGTTGCCTATACTTTTTATCAATGTTGACGCTATGATATACACTTGCTAAATTTATTTCAGATTTTTCCGATTGATAGGTATTTTAGAAATAAATGAGGTGGGACAAGTGATTCTAGCGGTTTTCCATTTTTTTCTTAAGCAGTTTTAACTAAATATTTTTTTTTAAATATTACTGTTTTCTATCGGTCTCTAGTTTTCATTGGACACCCCACTCGATGGGGTTGAATTTTTTTCATTTTTTCATAACCTGTTTGACCCCCCATTATTGCCCGTAATTATCCCGTATCCGAATTATTTATCCATATATCTAAACCAAAGCATTGGACCATAACAAGCTTTAACTATGCTAAATTTCGAATTTCTAGCTTGTACCGTTTGGCTCTGGGAGCTTGTGACAGATAGACGAACTGACTGGCACCGGAGTGAGGCCATAAGTGCTCCGTTTTTCTAATTTTGGTACAGAACATTAAAAATACATCTTTTCATAAATAAAAAAAACCAAGAATAGGTAAATTAATTAGACTAAAATATTTAATTAAGTACCTAAGACTTTGTTGTTATAATTAACCAAAAATTATTACCAAAAGTAATACAAACATTGCTAACATGCCTGTATTTTATAACATCTAGGTAGGTATACGTACCTTATTTTCTTTTTAATAATAAAACAATCTTAATTTAGCCGCACAAAATACAACACTTTTGTAATGTCTTTAAATTTTATCAACACAAATGAAATATTTTACATCTAGTAATAAAAATTATTTAACACTGAAAATATAACAATAATAATTTATTAATCCTTCATTGTTATTAAGTTAGTAACATGTAGACGCCAGGCGCCAGAATCGCATACTAGTTAATATGGTTGTTGGCGCCAGGACGCATGGCTTGTACTAAAAAAGCTCTCAATGTTCGTTCGGAAGTAAGTTTACAGTTCTGCGTTTATCATCTTTGTCCTATAAACGAATTGTCTCATATACGAGCAGTTGTCCAATCTAGATAATGTTGGTTCGGAATTTCGGATTGCTTATAGGGTTACATGAAAAGATTTTCCTCAAAACGCATGCGCCTAACAAACAAAAGAAAACAACACATGCGTTTTATTGATTGATATTTATTTAGACTAGATTCAAAATTTGAAATTTACGTCGTTTTCTTAATAAAATTAATCAATTGGCCAGAAATTATGTTGTTTATATTCATAATAATATTATAATATTATGGATATTTTATAATATTTATAAACAGAAAAATTTTAGTTGTTTACAGTAATTTTTAAGTTGAAACAATCAAATATTTAAAAAATCAATATTATAACAGAATATTTTATTAATTTTTTTCTCATAATAATTTTTCATGAATAATTTGTTACTAATATTTACGAGTAAAGGACTAAAATTTATAGTACTCGAATAGGCTAAATGCAGCGTTTATAACAATAATTTCAACATAGACTCGTAAACGCATCTTCACCGCGAGAGTCCAGACAGTATAAATTAAACAGCTTGAATTTTTGTTGTTGAAAACTTCCCCCAAAAGCTATTAATTTTGGGAGCGCTACTGCCGGGACATTGTAGTTATAAAACTTTAACAGCATCTATGATCTACAGACTACAATCTGCCTTCTACAACAAATATAAAAATGGAAATGATTATAGATTATTCATGTGCGAATATTATGTAATTTTAAATAATAAAAATATCAACAAGTACCTAATACTATTTTTACGGAATAAAAAAAATAAGTTACATTCATGATACTTGATAGCAATAAGTACAGACAGGGACATCTGACATGATTAGTCGAAAGTTCCCACAAATGCGTCTTTAACTTAGTATTCACTGTTGTCTATACTCCGTATAGAAGTTCAATTAATATTGTTCTGTGAATTTTTATTTGTGTAATGTTCGGGCTTACAATATTATTTATATGGAACATATTATAATATCCGGTAAGTTGTTTAATTATTATTAAGTCTTTTTATGACCCTATTTACGTTAAGATAAATTAATGTTAAAATAACAAAGCATCCACTTGACAGTCGAGCTAGGTTGCCAAAGTACATAGGTATAAGTATCCATGATGATTTATTTTATTATATTAAATTATTTTTATAAGTTTTGCTCACCATTTTTTAAAAATAACTGTAACTAAACTATTGAATTAACAAACTTTCAGAAAACGGTTCAATAAAATGTAATTTAATGTTAAATTTCAAACGTTTAATTGAGTTTTGCATCAATACGTCAAACGAGACGATCTGTCAGTGTCAATTCGTGTGCATACTGCATAATTGCCAACGTTAATGCCAAGTGTTTTTGTTGCAGATTAACAGTGTATGAAATGGGAAGTGCGGAACTAAGTGTGAAATATTTTGGCAATTTAGAATATTGTGCTTCGTGTAGTTTACAATAGGTAGACGTAAGGGAACAATGACCCGGCCACCAAATGAAAATTTACCCACTGTCAAGCTGGTGGTCGTGGGTGATGGTGGTGTTGGGAAAAGCGCAATTACCATACAGTTTTTCCAAAAATTGTTTGTCACTGATTACGACCCCACAATAGAAGATAGCTACATTCAACATACAGAAGTAGATGGGCAATGGTGCATTTTAGATGGTAACATAATATATTTTTTTGTTTGTTTGTAACTCTCTATTTTTAGAAATGATTAGTTCGTTAAAATGTAAATATTTATCCGAATTTGAATTCAGTATGCATTCGGCCTTCAACTTTCAAGTTGTTATTATATTGTATAAATTAGTCTGTTTTTGGATTATCATTCCATCAACATTTATAAAATATATTTTTTAGTGTTGGACACAGCAGGTCAGGAGGAATTCAGTGCAATGCGCGAACAATATATGAGGAAAGGTGATGGATTTCTGCTAGTGTATTCCGTGACGGATAAACAAAGCTATGAAAATATTATCAATTTTCATACTCAAATATTACGGGTAAAAGACAGGTATGTTTAAGTGAGTCTCAAGGCAAGGTATACATAGATTTTTTAGCATTGGGTCATGACTAAAAATGTACGTAATTATATAGAGTTGCTATGGTTATTTTAGTGTTTATATTTTAGGTTCAATTATTTTTATTTTACTTGACATTTGAATTTTGAAAGGCAAGTAAAATTAAAATATACTAGTGTACCCGTGCAAAACTTTTTTGCGACGACTTAACACTGTCTTCAAAGAACAATGGTTTAGTAAAGGCTATCGCCAAAAAAAAATGTTTGCCAACACAAACCTTTTTTATATGTAATATGAATCACTTTATTAAGAAAACAATAAGAAATATATATTTCAAGCTTTCTCAATATCATTGTGTATACGAACGCGTGAGTAAAACACATAACCTAGCTTTTAAAGATATGTTTTTAATATAATTTTTGATAAATATTTTTGATTCAAACATAACTTTAAAGTGTACGTAAAATAGTAGTTTTTTAGAAGCTATAGAACGTATCTATCAGTGTAATACTTACGTACGAATGATCTTCAGAAAAAAATCGATGAGTTTGTCGGTATTTGAGAAACTAAGTACTATATTTAAAAGAGAAAAAAAAATTTGCACGTACATATACATCTTTATTGTTTAATTTCAAATACTTTTGGAAATTTTGTCAATATAACCCTATTAAAATCTGGGCTCTAAAAATTAAAATGTACAACTGTCAAGATGTTTCATTGTTTATTGTTTGCATAGCCTACTCTACACTCATGTATCGTGAACGCCGATGGATTTTCTCTGTTTACGTTTCTCTTCACCCCACTGCCCCCCTCGTCATTTTTACTATTATAGCTTGAAATCACCCCTTTTAAAGAAATTTCACCAAAAAAAAAATAGCGATAACATATCTGTGGACTAAAGGCCTCAGTTTAAAAAAAAAATTATGTCAATCGGTTGAGCATGGGTTGCTGGCGGATTGTCTAGAGAAATAGGGCTTGTGTTTTAAATATATAGAAGATAGATAGATAGATGAACCTAAAATAAAAACATTAGAATAACCATAGCAACTCCATATAAATACGTACATTTTCAGTCATGGCCCATTCTGATCAATTCATTTTTTCCCAATGCTAAAAATCTATGTATACCTCGCCGTGAGACAGTAGGTATATCTATGTCTAGTTAATTCATTGACAAGGTTTCAGGCGAATAAGATTGAGAGCAATATTGAATTTTGTATGAAATTTTATTTTAAGTACGTACCTAGTTAGGATTTTGAGATTATTTCTTTGATATTATTATCTATTTGAAATGCATCATATTATTATGAAAATCTATGGGTCTGAACTGAAGTATTTTGCAGTATGGACATTGTGCTCTGAATTTAATATTAGAAAAATTAGTGTTTAATACTGTATTATTTTAGAGATGTCTATCCAATGTTGTTGGTGGCGAACAAGGTCGACTTGGTTCATTTGCGCAAGGTGTCGGAAGAGTCGGGCCGTGAATTGGCGCACAAGTTGGGAATACCGTACATTGAAACCAGTGCCAAAGATCCTCCTCTAAATATTGATGCAGCTTTCCATGAAGTAAGATTTATTATTATTATTTTTCATCTAAAAATTTAATTTGATTCAAGGCAGCATTTCTCGTTGTTAAAAAGTTACGTACCTATTATTTTTATTGGGTTTAATTTTCGTCACAGGAATGCTTTGTTCGAATATTGATTCTGCTAAGCTAGAAATACCGCACATAGACAATAGGCATTAAACGGACCTTGACTTTGGTATAACCTTCGATTTGTTTTTCGATGAAGCCGATTATTTTGCCAAAGGTGCCAAAGTTGTTGGCTGAAGGTAGTTAAAGCAGATTATTGTTTGGTTGGAGTCTAGTATATAGTGAGAAATTCTGAAGATCCAAAGAATAAGGCATAATTTTTTTTGGAAAATTCCATTTATTTATTGAAAATGTGAAAAATGCCTGTTTGTTCGTAGGTTGTCCGAATTATTCGTAATCATCCACCAGCAGAACTGGATAAAAATAGGAAGAAACGCAAAATTTTCTCGAAATGTGTACTTTTGTGAGAGTATAATAATATAACGTATAACTAACTTAAAGCTTTAATATCTATATTATGTAATAATACATTCAACTAATTTTGGTCGTTCAATTCTACTGAATCTTTAGCAAAAGATCGATAAAAGAAATGTACGATGGTTTTCTGTTCAACAAAACGGCATTGGCACCTACAAGTAAATAACAGCCGTTGACAGGATCTATTCTCAGTTCTTTGTCGTATGCAGTGCTCGATACAATTTGTCTCGTCGATTATGAAGATTATTAATTGAAGTAAAGAAACATTTTTTACAATTTTATAATAATTACGTCAAGACAAAGTAGAATTGAATGACGTGTGCATGTCCACTCAAGTGGCCTGCATTAATAAACATGAATGTTTGTTGTTAGAATATGGCCTATCAGTGCAGCTCATCATAATACATACAAAGGCAGAACTAGAATGCCAATTACTTAAGTTTTGAAAACATAAATCGTCTGTCATTATTCGGCTTGCTGTATCTGGTAAAGCAATTAGCCAGATAACCGGATACTAGATAGCTGGATAATTGATGTATCTGACCGGATATAAAAAACATTTTTTTTTTTGTAATTCTTTTTCTAAGTGCGTCTTGCTGGAACCTTTTCAACTTTATTTAATTTTAAATCATTTAT
Source organism: Mongoloraphidia duomilia (assembly GCA_039654895.1). Classification (NCBI taxonomy): domain Eukaryota; kingdom Metazoa; phylum Arthropoda; class Insecta; order Raphidioptera; family Raphidiidae; genus Mongoloraphidia; species Mongoloraphidia duomilia. Next base: position 65,225,140 of record CM077517.1, read on the forward strand.
TTCGAATTTTTATTTTTTTTTCAGCATTGTCTATGTATAATTTTTTGGCATTCTAGACATTTTCGGTATTTATGGCACAGCTCAATGGAATTGTGTATGTGAAATAATATTATAATCTGACTGTTCTGTGTTCGTTTTCTTTTTTTTTATTGTTTAATTTTAACCCTTTCATGGTCAGTGACTGTTTACTTTGAAGAGATTATAATATATTTTTTTGCATTGTTTTTTAATTTGTTGAATGACCATGAGGCCATAAGAAAGTTGAATATTATTAATTATTATTTATTATTATTTAAAAAACAAATTGATACAATTAAATTGTATAATATCTACCAATTATTGTTTTTTGCCGTAAAATTGCACAGCAAAATAATATGGCAACAAAGATTGATCCCAAAGATTCTACTGAAGTGATGTACATGTAAGTAAATAGCCTGATACGTTTTATTTTTATTACTAAATTATTTTATTTATTTTTTCGTTTATTATTACTATAATATTATTTTTATTAAGAAGACACTGCCTTTAAATATCGTCTTTCAATATAACCATATTACAAAAATCTGGGGGCACGGCAGTGCCCCCGCCAAGTCCAGCACTGCCTAACCTACCTTTTCTCAAAGCGATTCGGCGCATTTTTGAACCCTCGTAACTTCAGATCTCAAATTTTCAGGATATGGTGGGGTCACAAATTTTATGTAATATAGGTACCAAATTTATTTTTTATAGCCGTGCTACTTTAGATTTTATCTCGGATATCATTAATACGCAAAGTTTATTGACATCGTCACTCACTCTCTGACGATCATCAAAAACCTTTAGGATACTTTCCCTAGCCCTAGCCCGATACATTTTTCCCTTCTGAACTCCACCGTATTATGCAAAGAGTACGGCAAAAGTAAATTTAACATTTCAGAAGTGACAAAAATTTTTTTTGTCTGTTGTTTTTTTTTTTTATTCAGTTGTACTAATTTTTTTTCTTGTTTTCGAAACCATATTTTGTATTATTTTTAGTTATTTTTTTATTTGCCGAAATATTGTGTATTTTGTTATTTAAACAAAACATAATACGTATCCATTTTCTATAGGTGCAATTTATATGAGGCTCAAATAGTGTAAATTTACTTTAATAATTGTGTTTGCTGTTAAACATTATTTTGCACAAAAAAGTTACTATGCAACGATACAGGGCCGACATCATAGTCTTCGGTATGTTGTACTAGACACTCGAAAAATTTGCGATGTCAAATTACCCGCCAGATATTGGAAAAGCATTTTCCCAAGTTACAGGCCTAAGCTAAAGTTCCTTGCACGCCGGGAATTTCAAGCAGAGAGCGCGCGCTAGTTTTCTTTTTGTTTCACAGTGTTTTGTCTAGTTACGTGTTTCAATGCTTTTTTTTTTCATGAACTGATTTGATCACGTGACCACGGTCTGTGCTTGGCGTGCGCTTGGCAAATCATTGATAATTTTTAATGTTCTAGAAACCATATTTAAGAAAAACAGTCAACTCTAACTCTCCCCTCCCCCTCCTCCCACTTTTTTACTCGACACTCGAAATTTATCAATTCTGCCGGCCCTGCAACGATAAGCTCTGCTTGAGAGACTTGTCCCAGGTCTTTTGTTAGTAGAAGCTGGACATTCGTTAGGTACTGAAGATGCCATGAGACTCATTCCAATGTAGTTTTTTTTCTCTTTTGAGACATTTTGTAAATTCGCGCCTACATCACTGTCATGACAAACCACGATCGTATAAGAAAACAAACAGGCACAAACTGTTTATGCGAATCCACCTTTAACACATCCTAAATACGAGATTCGGAAATTGATAATTTCTGCTAATCGGACCGTTTAATTTTACGGTTGGCACAAAAACAAATTTGTTTACATTGTATTTTAGAATATGATTATTTTATGAATGGAAAGTGCTATCATAATCCCCAATTAATGCCTAAATCTCATTTTAGTTAAATTAACATCAATTTTAGTTTATAAAAGTTTGTACTTGTTATATAAAAATATATGTATTTGTAATTTATTGTAATTAATTATTTTAACCTACCCAACAGCACTTGTCTCCTAATAGTTATTATTAGTGATGTGCCGGAAATCCGTATCCGCGGATATCCGAGGGAAAAGAAAGATCTGTATCCGTTAGTTTTTTGGCGGATCTTTTACGGATCTTTTACCTTATCAATTTTAAATTCATAGATAAAATTTTATATACAGGGTGAGTTCGACCACCCGTATCAGTCGTTTTTTTCGAAAACGGTTAGTCGTAGAGAGTTGTGTCAAAAATTTGTATTATAAAAGCCCTAATAAAGAATCGAATGGTGATAATTTTTTTTCCGGGAAGGTTGGCTTCCCTATTAGTTTGCTCCAGAATGTCCAGAACTCCGGAATTATAATTGTAACGATAGGTCGAAAGTGGTATTGTTGAAAAGATCTTTAAAAAATAAGCAAGTTTTGTAGGAAAATTTTTTTTATTACTGCCACCCCTGTAAATTTCTATAAGTATAAATATAAATTATTATATGTTCAAAACTCCGGAATTTTAGAAAGCACGATAGGTTGAAAGTGGTGCTGTTGAAAAACTCTTTAAAAAATAGGCAAGTTTTGTAGGAAAAATTATTTAATTACTGCCACCCCTGTTAAGTAACAATCGTTTGAAATTATTAAATCAAAATTTCATAATAACGATCGAAGTCGGCATTAAAAATCTAGGAACCTTAGACATTGTCACAAGTGTTCAAACTGTCTTCCATTTACTCTTTAAAACATACTACTGTGCTCTTCTAGTTATACTGTGAGTGTACTTCTTCAGTGTTTAATGATCGATAGATAGGTAACTAGATTTTAAATGCGGACTTTTAAAAAGTTCGTTATTATGACATTTTAATTTAGTAATTTCAAACAAATATTACTTAACAGGGGTGGCAGTAATAAAAAAAATTTTCCTACAAAACTTGCTTATTTTTTAAAGATCTTTTCAACAATACCACTTTCGACCTATCGTTACATTTATAATTCCGGAGTTTTGGACATTCTGGAGCAAACTAATACGGAAGCCGACCTTCCCGGAAAAAAAAATTATCACCATTCAGTTCTTTATTAGGGCTTTTATAATACAAATTTTTGATACAACTCTCTACGATTAACCGTTTTCGAAAAAAACGACTGATACGGGTGGTCGAACTCACCCTGTATATAGGTGATTAGGTAATGATGAAAAACAGTTAAATTCCATTCAGGTTATTTTTTATTTTTTAATATCGTGGTCAATAACTTTTTCCCATAACAGATAGTCTCTTTCCAAAGGTCGATGTGCAATATTTAGTATTTACCGCCGCGTACTCTAAGAAAGTTAAGATCCGTATCCGTATTCGCGGATCTTGAGACCAAATATCCGTATTCAGATCCATATCCGCGGATATACTTTTTTAACGATCCGGCACATCACTAGTTATTATACAGAATGTTACAAAAGTAACCCAACACTCTTCCTAAAAAAGGATCGGTTCAGGAAGCTAAAAGTAATCAAAAATCCAGAGTGACGAGAAACAAATAGTTCACAACGTTACATTTAAACTAGGCCCCGCCATCCGACTGACGCCATATACCCATACCTACTCACTACTGTGTATAATAATGTAAGGCAACAACATTTTCCAGGCGGGGGCAAAAATATAAACCTTACGGTTTGAGAAAAATGAATTCGGAATTGCAATGTAGGTACTGAAATAATTTCTTAGCATGCGGGCACCTCTGTGTTAGTATAATAATTTAGTCCTCAAAAAGTAGGGTATGGCCACTGAGGTAAAAGATATAGAGGAGACATACCGTATACAAAATTAAAGCCAGACGTCACAGGACCGACTAATCATGGCGGCAAAACACGGGATGGATTGGGAATATTATTCTCTTCTTCTCCTTCTCACATAATATAAAATGAGGGCCGAGTTACAATGGCGACTGGCTTCACTTTTAAATGCTTATACTTCCTCAGGGCCGGTACGTGCGGCTGGTCGGACAGGCGATCGCCTTACGGCGCCATATTTTTGTAGCAGCGAATTTTTCGTGCGGAACCTATTCTACTTTTTAAAAATGATTATATTGTTCGAGTTTTCACCGATTCTTAGTTTTACCTTCTACTACTAGATAAAAGATGTCGCATGTCGCCCAGCCGCTCGGCGCAAATACCATAAGTTGTAAAGGGGGTATTTACAAATTACAGGCAGCCAGGCAGCGTTTATTCGTGCACTGTGTACGTACCCGTATATTTCACGTTGTGACGTTTATAAAAAGGAACGTAAATATCTATGTCATTGTATTTTGTTAAAAGTCATATACCACAATAATATTAACTTTTAATATTGTCTAGCCTAAAAATAATTTTTATTTACAGAATGATCGAATTAAGTAAATAAAATATATCATCAGTTTATTAATTTTTTTAATATGTGGGGGGGGGGGGCGGCAAAAGTTGTATTCGCCTTAGGCGGCATATTTTGACGCGCCGGCCCTGTACTTCCTCTAATAGCTTTAACCTCGGTGGGTATGGCCAAAGCAATTAGTGAAAGAGATTGTGGCCCACACTGTATTATTAAGTATTATTTCATTATGAAGTGGGTATATGGATTGACTTCACCTTTCATTTGGTGATTGTGTGAACCCTGATAGTACAAACATGACAATAATTAATATTATTGACAGTAGGCACAGCGACGATCTGCCCAGCTTCCATAATGGCCAGTGAACTAGTGGAAATAATAATAATTCCGCTCACTACAGAACAGACGTGCGACGCCGCGACGTTTGTATGGTCGAAAGGAGATACGGCGTAAGGCTTTGTGTCACCTAAATAATTATATTATATCGTAGGTATTCATTCAGTGTCAGTACAATAGTGTCGCTGTATTTGCACTATAATAGGCAAGAACCCAAATACATTGCTCATACCTACAGTGTAGTCAGTTAACCGTTTATTATGATGTTTGTGTCACACAACAATGAACCTGTCAAATAGAACGCACGTTAAATTAATCACTTCCGCGGAGAAATGTTTGAAGTGAAAACTTCTTGTGCGGCGCCACTGCCTCGACGTTTTGAAGGGTAAAAAAATGATGAACAGAAAATGTGTGAGCGTCTTAAATCTACAATATCTATTAATTATAAAAGGATTTTATAGCTGTGGTATAACAACTAAAATAAAAGAATTGGTAATGGAAATCGTTTGCAATTTACAAAAATTGATCTATCGTTACACTAATAATAATTACTAACACAGAATAGTGTGAATGTTGTGAAAGTTAGTTGTTATAATAATAAAATTACGTGTAGTTATGACTACTAATGTTTTCTGCATTTCCGAAAAAGTGAAAAAAGCCTTGGAATTTTGTGCGCTTAATAATGGGATAACACACCGATCATTTTTTATCAAATTGGGTACACTTACAGAAATCGACACGCTGAATTTAAAAATCGCTGAAAACTTTTGTGTCATTTTTAGTTTAGAATCCAGGGGCGTTAATTTTTAAAATTTTAAACGCGTGGTTTCTAAATCAAAAGAGCTAGACAAATTTTCTTCGACTTTTTGAGTTCAGCGGGTCTTTTTCTATTAAATTAGTATACTTTATTTGAAATGATCTGAATTCTGAATACAAAGAGCGATACAAAAGCAGCAAGTGTAATATTGTACTGAAATCCCGTAACTTTTTATAGAATGCGCCTGCAAGTATCGAGTGTACACTCTACAATGACGTACTGTCGGTTGCCTGCCTCACAGGCGATTAAATTGATTCTGCGGGTACATAATAATTATTAAGTATGTAATATTACGTAATCAATTCTTTATAGTTTATACGTACTTCTGACGATGTTAATGCGCTATTTAAATTGTTTGTTTTTTGGAGTTTACTCCTTAAGAATCAATTTTCATATAAGGCGCTCGATATGGAAATTTTATGAAGAGTAAAATTTACACAAGCGTTAACTAAAAAGCGTTACGTTTTCTGTGCATCGTACCTTGCGCACCTTTCAATGTATGTGTATACTTGTATATAGCCGACGTGTACAGGGTATGATGCGCGACAGCTGACGCATGTATGTATGTTTGCCTACTTTAAGTAGTAAACTCCAGTCGAGCGTCGGAGTTGATACACACACTTTTTTTATAAAAATTGATTAGTTACAATAATTAGTCACAATAATTAAAAACTCGGGTCGCAGTGCCAAACCCTGCCGACAATATAGTGTATTTGCTAATCAGGCATTGTGGCATTATTATGTAAACTTAAGTTTGTTTTTTGACAAAATAAAAAATTTAACCCCTTAATACATCCCTTAAAATAATTAAATTTTTCTAAATTTCAATATTAGACATGGATTTTATCAGTACACCCAATTAAATATACCCTTCCATAAGTAAATCCGTATCAACAAACTAGTGTTTTCATAAAATTTGAAAGTCCGGTCCTGTCGGGCCGATTTTATTAAAATTTTAGCAGCACATTTTAATCTTTACTAAAGAGTTAAATTTCAATTTTGAAACGATTCTGACAAATTTTTCGGTATTTTTGGGCCCAAAAACTTTTTGGAACCCCTAAATACAACCCTGAAAATGGTCCGATCAAGCCCATTTTAAATAGGCTTCTTGCGGTGATGGGTTCCAATGTGTGTACCAAATTTCGTTTCAATCGATTAAGTCTGTCGAGAGTTATCGTGTACACACATATATATATAAATATATATATATATTTATATATATATATATATATATATACATACATATATATATAAACATTTTTAAAAATGGTGCCAAAGTGTTCAGGAGGCTATGAAACGTCGAGAAATTTTGGTCCGACCCCTAGGTCCCGCCATCCGACCGACGCCAATAGTGTATGTGCCATATTATGGCAAATACACTAATAATTACAATAATATGATTGTTGTAAAAATTAGTTATAATAAACAAATTACAATTACTTAATTCTGCATTAGTAATTAAATTGGAGCCGACCTCAAATTTTTATTACTATCCTCTTTTTTAGTGGCTTTTTTTGAAGAAGGTTCAGTTTTTTTTATAAAAAGTTTTTGGAAATGTTCGAAGTTCGACGTTTAGTTTTGCGCCGTAACGTCACAGCAACGAAAGAGGTATTTTATTTCACGTATGAATTTTTCGAGTTTTTTTATAATGACTTTTTAACTTTTTTATAGTGTTGTATTTATTTCCGTTTTATTATTTTATTATTATTATTATTTATTTATTTTTCGTTTAATAGTTAAGCAATTTATCTACAACAATAAATCTCAAAATGCCGATAGAAATAGTATTATGTGATCTCTGTATAACTCTCTCCTTTATTTATTTTCATCCCAGTAACGAAGTACAATGTCCGAAAGAAAGCTGCGGATCGTAGGTTCGCGTCTCGCACAATTAGCTCTTACATCTGTTCTTTACCACTTTACTCATTAAGTTCACCCGACAGCTTTTAGTTTATTAGATTCTTCAGGACGCTGACATTGACTTGAAATAATCTCTACGAAAACTTGACTTTCTTTTATAATATTACAGCGTCCGTTTCTCAAGCAAAACAATGTGCATAAAAAGGTTTATAATAATATATTAATATTAGACATCAGCTATTAACTTATTTTCAATTTGCTTTACTGACGTTTTGCAGGAAAAAAAATCGTTAGCTTCGAGGCAATGATGCCTAAATTTCGTTACCGCTATGCCAATTAATTAAAATATTATACAAAACCGAAACTCGTTCATTGTTTAATTTGCGGACAAGTTTTCGATTCTAGTTTCAGTCTGAACTGCAGTTATAAGAAGAACGACTTCCGAATGACAATTAGGGCGCTTTGGCATATTCGTCACACCTCTTCCGACAACATTTTTGTGGTTGACCAAATTCTCCTGCATTAGCTTTACTAGCGACTTGCAAGAATATCTTGATATAGAATTAGAACACTAAGAACAATTATTGTTATTTTATACGAATTCATTCCTTTTTTTAACACGCTTATATTAGCTTCACCTGTATGCGGACTTGCTTGCTTGTTTGTCAGTTTGTAACCGACTTCTTTGAACTTGATTTTGACCAACTTTGAACAGTCAGATTTAGTTTAAACTTTGTCGACTTATCAAGGACCGACGACAATACAATAATTCAATAAGTTTGTCCCATTATCCTGACCAGGATCTCCAGGACTAAAAAAAAAAAAAGCAAAAAACTTCAGATTGAACTGAAACTTTGCACACTTATCAAGGACCGATTACAATACAATAATTCCATAAGTTTGTCCCATTATCCTGACCAGGATCTCCAGGACTAAAAAGCAAAAATAAATTATAATTTAAAAAAACTAAAAAACACGCTTTGATGAACTAAAAAGTAGAAAATAATTAATTAATTTTATTGTAAAAAAGCGTGGGGTGCTTTGTATCATATTTTCATACTACCCCACGCTTCTTTACAATAAAATTAATTAATTATTTTCTACTTTTTAGTTCATCAAAGCGTGTTTTTTAGTTATTTTAAATTATAATTTATTAATTTTAAGTTGTGAGCGCGGCGCTAAACTTTACAGAAAATAATTTATTAGAGAAAATTCGTCACATGAATGGAATATGGTGGTACCTAGCTATTTTGCTGTTTTTCGACAAGAAATTGATGTGCAAAGAGTTTTATTTGTGTTTACTAAGAATAACACAACTTTAGTGATACTTTTTCCATCATTGGCGTTTGTTTTCACATCAATATTTGATCCTCGCCTGTTTCTAGCTACACTTTCACCCACGGACAACTGTCAGCGATTTATATTGAATTATAGACGGTATAAGAGAGAAGTTTCATAATTGGAACGGAAATATTGAGTGTCCGAGTATGTTATGGAATTTTTTTCTTAATAATTCATCTAAAATGTCCATCTTTTAAAACACTATTATACAGGGTGTCCCAGACATGACTCCCCAAGCTTGTATCTCGATTGTTTTTGAAGGTAACCCCGTCAAAGCCTACATATTCGTAAACGGGATGAAATTCTCTACAGAATGGCCGGTAAATCACCGACGATATCTCTGTATAGGTCAGGGAAGCAACAGTCAGTTTTTTTAAAATAAGACTATAGGTATTTTTTTAGCTATTTTGATAGAGATTTTTATTGTCTTTTCAACCATGTAATAAAATATTGATAATAATAATAATAATGATAATAAAATTGATCAGCTAACAACAAAAATTCAAAAACGTATTGAAATAATCAAACTTAAAAAAATGCCAGTTTTACAGATAGTCATATTGCAGTCTGCAGGAACTAAATTACATTTAAATAAAAACGAGGTGTCATAGTAAAAATCACTGTTTATTATAAAATTAAAGAAACTGCAAATATTTTTTTTTTCAACTAAAACTTGACAAACTTTAATAATATTATTATTAATAATAATTATCATTATTAATGTCCATTGTCTTCCTTAATCAAGTCGGCGGCTTTTTCGCCTATCATAAACGTCGGTGAATTCGTGTGGCCGGACGTAATTTCCGGCATAATACTGGCGTCGACGACCCTAAGTTTTTTTACTCCATAGACTCTCAGACGCGGATCTACAACCGCGGTTTTGTCGGTGTTCGGTCCCATTTTGCACGTTCCACTGTAATGATAAATGTTGAAAGTGATATGTCTGGTGTGGCATTCCCAGTATTCGTCCGAGCCAAAACCGTATTTCTCGCAGGCAGGTATCGGCGTGCTAATGAGTGTGGAATTATATTTTTGTAAATATTGTGATTTGTTAATTTCCAAGAGTAATTTTATCCCTCGAGTAATAACTTCAACGTCTTGTTGATGCGTAAGATAATTGGGATAAATCAAAGGTTTCGTGGTGGGATTTTTATCTTGCAATAGGATTTCTCCTTTGCTCTCTGGTCTCAAGAGCATCGGAAACGCCATCCAAGCGTCGCTGTACAAATGCGGCTTATATATTTTATCAAACAAATCGTCTCTAAGACCGAAAACTTTATACGAATCTGACTTGGCTAAAATCGACGTTCCCTGAAACAAAAATTCCAGGTCTGGAAACGCATCGAAAGCTGTCGGATGTAACGTGTCCACGAAAGAAATATCTTCACAACCGCCGGGTATGGTAAATGGCCCTGTTCCGTTAAAGTTATATTGTGCTAACGCTGCCATATTTAAATCTCGGCCGGGCAAAACCGAAACACTGTCGTTTAACAGAAATACGAGGCCCCCGGCCGATATGTGATCCATTAAGTTTTTGCCAACTCCGGGCGAATCTTGAATCGTTTCAATGTCGACTTTGTCTAAATGTTCCTTGGGACCGACTCCTGACAGCATCAACAGCTGCGGTGAGTTTATGGCACCGGCTGATATTATAACTTCTTTCTTGGCTAAAATTTTTTGCGGTGTGCTGGAGTTCGGTTTCAAAATTTCCACACCGTATGCAGTCTTGTTTTCATTGTGAATTAATATTTTCGTGACGAGTGTTTGCTTGTACAAGTGAAAATTTTTACGATTCTTTATCGGTTTAACGTAAGCCGTGTTTGAACTCATACGTGAACCTCGATTAAGATTTGACTGAATATGCGATACACCCGACTGAGTCAGTCCGTTGTAATCAACGAACGGTATGCCCTGTTCTTTGCTGGCCTCTACGAATGCATTGGAAACGGTCGAACGATACGGCGGATACATGATTGTCAGTGGACCGTCTTTGCCATGATACGCATCTGTCGTTGGAAACTCGTTGATTGTAAATGTTTCGAGTTTTTTAAAGTAAGGCAATACATCTTCGTATCCCCAGCCTTCGTTACCCAAATTTTTCCAATTGTCGAAATCTCTATGATTACCGCGGGTATAGATCATATAATTTATCGAACTTGACCCGCCCATGACCTTTCCTCTCGGCCAAAGACACCGTCTCTCGTTAAAACCCAAACAAGCAGTGTCGCTCGGCTCGGTTTCGTACTGCCAATCGGCGTCCGATTTTTGTATACCGCCGGCCAGAACTGGCACGTCCATGATGGCTGTCTCGTCGTCGCCCGCTTCTATAAGAAGAACCTTCCAGTCTTCGATTTCTGTCAAGCGATTGGCCAAAACGCATCCTGCCGTTCCAGCACCTACTACGATAAAATCGAATTCGTCAGCTGCATCTGCCTTCCTTGGTCTAAATATACTTCCTTCCGAATCGACAAATTGAACAAATAATACATAAACAACAGCAAAATGAAACAGTTTCATTGTTTACCCTGTAAAAAAATAAATAAAATAAAATTATGGACAAACACTGTAAAAACATTACAATTGAAGTTTTTTTGAGGGGGGGAGTAATTTTTATCGAGCCGTACGATTTCTACCAAACAATTTCACTTAAAATTGAACGAAATGGCCATTGCTTTGACCAGCAATTAGTCAATGCGGGGAAATAAAATATATACATAAAACAGTAAATAGGTAATACAGTAATGATTCATTTCGTCAGAGAATTAATAATTTATCTCTATATTTAAAAGATTTCATCCCTTGATTATTATCTGTCCAATATGTACTAACAATGTCAAGATAAAATTGTCAGACACAAATTAGTTAAAATAAATCTATTATTGCAAAGAAACTAAAATAAATAAAAATGATGGATAAGATTAAATAATTAACTACGATCATTAGTTAATTATGATAAACCTGTACCAATATTAATATATAGGTATGCTTGTCGATAAAAGATGCCTATTTGTTAATATTTTTTTTACAAAATTATAAAGGTGAGATTACAATGTTCCGCTGTATTTTAATAATTAGGACAATACATCTAAATATTATAATATACTCGACGAATACACAAAATTACATAATATTTTATATTAATGTCGGTTGATGGCAAAGTTTTATAGCTGTACTTTTGTGAGAGGAAAATTACTATTGGTGAAATGAAAAAGCTGATGAAATCTTATTAGGTATCGTTCTAATAAAGGTGAAGCGACGTTTTACTGCTATTTTTATGGTGTCAGATAAATAATGAACATCGCACACTGATTGACACGCGATGCGATAATGGCTTATGTATGGCCGCGTAGGCTGGACAGCGCGACGCCAAAATTGTACCTACGTTGTTGTCGTCGTTTGTCGTCATCGACTACACTACAGGCATGGTCTTGGAAAAATTATTTTCAGCGAACCTTAATTGATAGGAAATTATTTGTACTATAATAACTATAGTAGGCACAAATAATTTTCTACTTGGATGAAGCATAATACATATTATTATAATATCAAATTTTGTGCTTGCGGATGCAAGGAATATAATTTTTAATATGTTTATTTTTTTTGGCTTCTTCCTCCAGATACTATAGTCAACTGGTGTTAACTCTCGCATGTATAGTGATTCGACTGTTTAATAGCTGTACTATGCTTTGCAGCTTATTTGAATAATCGACTCTCGCATGTAGTGTTTTCAACTTGAAATTGCTATATATAAGAAAAGATCGGTTTCCACTCTCGGGCACTGTGGAGAAAATCGGTAACTCACCTAGCCGGAAACTGGGAGTTTTGGGTTCAAGTCCCGACAATGGTCATTTGATTTTTTCTTAGATATAGCTTACAAATCATGGCAGCCTTGCTGTCTGAGATATTTAGTATTTTCACCTCTAATTGTTATGTGAATAATAATGTGTGGATATAAGGGGGTTTTAAAAATCGATTGATTTTATCATATAGGTACCAATTAACTGATGTTGGATCAAAAAATTATGAGCACGCAAAAATGTTGAAACGAAAACATAAAAAGTAAAAGATAAAATTAAATAAATAAATTTAAAATACAACACCTAATAATCAACAATAAATTGACAAGAATTTAATTTAAGGTGCGTAAACTGAATGGACATACGAATTAATATTCGAACATTTCAAAACAATTTATTAGCAACGAAAATCAAAAAAGGAAGAAACTCACCTGTAATTTTCTGCAACTCGAATATTATTAGTGTAAGTAAGTACAATAGCAGAATAGAAACTACCGGAACACTGTTCTCTTGCTAATAATTAGTACTTTATTCGCCGCTTTCTATTTATTGAATATTTTTATCTCAATGTTAACACAAATAAAAACGTCATTAAAAATATTCAAACTACAACTGTGATAACACCCCAATGTTGTGTACATTTAGTCAAGCATATTATTCTACTTGCTTACCTTGTTTTAACCCATAATGTGCCACTAGTTAATTAATTAATTAATTGTGTTTTAAAGGCCACCAACAGCTAAGGTTATTTGGGCCTAGCACCAATTCATATTTTCAATTCATTATTTTTTTTTTTTTTTTTAATAATAAATTGAAAATTCAATTGACACTTTTACCAGCTCTCGGGCTAGAACCCGAGAACTGGGGACTTGTAATAGAGGAACCATAGCAACGCCATGTAAACAACAGCGCCGCTACACTCTCGGCTATTCTCAAGCCCAATGTGCCACTAGTCACTACTACTATAATGAATGAATGAATTGTGAATTATAGACGCTCGACAACTACTACTCTACTATATACTACAGCTTTAATACTAGAAAGACCAAAAATGGTTATTTCGATTCCCCAAGAAAAGCTAACTTTGTGCATTTTGGAAGTAAATATTCTCTGCATGAATTGAAATTTTTGAAGTGAAAACTTCCTTAGGCGCCCTTTGCCTGGTCTGTTAACAACAGTGATGTGAAACGCACCCGACGGTAACAATCGGGGCTACTCGGTTCAAACACGAACACATATTTGAAATATGCTGGTAATAGTGTGTAGTTTATAAGTGTGCTAATAGATGGCACTAAAAACTTAATACGCGTAAAAAGTCATTTGTAGTTCACAAGTGCGCTAACAGATGACACTAAAACATAATATATTTTGTAGTTCACAAAATAATGCGCTAACAGATGACACTAAAACTTAATATTATCGTTAAGGTATTATATTCATTAAAATAATTGTATAGGCCGATTTTAATATATTTGTGATTAAACTGTGTGATAAAAAAATTATTTATATACAGGGTGATTCCAAAGTTGACGTTATCCTTTCACCAGCGAATAGGGCTTCAACAAATAAGATTTTTTTTCCCTTGGCATTTTTTCGAAATATCAACATTAACGGAGATACAGGGTGTCAAAGTTTTATTTAAAAAATTAAAATTTATTAATAACTGCCAAACCACTTGAGATATTTAAGAAAAATTTTGTAAAAAAATAAAATATGTATGTATTCAAAATTTAATTTTAGGTGCCCATTAAAACGGTTTTTATTTTTTTACTCGAAAACAAGGAATTCAATAATAATTTTTATTTTTAGAAAAATCAGTTGCGTACCAATTTTTTTTCAGAAACATTAAACAACTTTTTTCTACGCGCGCCACTGGTCAACCCAAAAATATTTTATTTATTGAAGAATTTCTTTCCCACGTAGCTATTGACACCTACAAAATTTTTCTTAAATATCTCAAGTGGTTTGGCAGTTATTAGCAAATTTTAATTTTTTAAATAAAACTTTGGCACCCTGTATCTCCGTTGATGTTGATATTTCGAAAAAGCGCCCAAGGAAAAAAAATCTTATTTGTTGAAGCCCTATTCGCTGGTGAAAGGATAACGTCAACTTTGGAATCACCCTGTATATTTTAAAATTAGAAAATCTGAAGTTTTCACTTTTGTCGTGTGGTCATAAGCACAAACCCATTTTTTTTGTTATTCATTTAATTTTGGTACCAAATAGGACGAATCATTTATTTCTAACATTTACCGCTTATTTACCATAAAAAATAGCTTAATTTCTACAAACTGAACAAATAAATGTTGCTAATAATATTAGTATTATCATTGTTACGCCTAAATTGTTTTCTTAAAAACCAACGCATCTTCTTATTATAGTAATTCAGGCTCATCATAATAATAATATTATGTATGCGACCTTTGGGCGTGTATTCTTTGGTAAATAAATAGCTACTTATTATAATATGGCAATTATAATATTATTTTTACTCAGTAAAACATTTAAACAGACCATGAGCTCCAAAAAGTGCAAGCTTTCACGGCCGGCATTGTTCCAAGTCTTCATGGTTTCCGGGCTTGTAGGCCGTGGTCCGGTGGTATTTCTACCTGACGTTTCACACTAACCTATGAGCCGCCAAGGAGGACACTTCGACCGCTGCCACATCGCCTTTGAGAATGTCTACCGCAGTTGTAGACGAAACGTCAGGTAGAAATACCACCGGACCACGGCCTACAAGCCCGGAAACCATGAAGACTTAGACCATGAGCTTTTCTAAAGTATAACTTCCTATGCAAGTTCGGGCCGAACTGATATAACTGCAGTGACAGCATTAAACACTCTGAGGATGGCACAAAGACTGCTGAAACGTTCGTGAATATACCTATGCAATTATTCTAACATCAGTATTGCATTTTCTGGATCCGATTGCCACTGGAAAAAAATTTGTAATTCTTCCTTCAATCGTCATTAATTTATTTAGGGCTTGAGAATAGCCGAGAGTGTAGCGGCGCTGTTGTTTACATGGCGTTGCTATGGTTCCTCTATTACAAGTCCCCAGTTCTCGGGTTCTAGCCCGAGAGCTGGTAAAAGTGTCAATTGGATTTTCAATTTAATATTAAAAAAAAAAAAATAATGAATTGAAAATATGAATTGGTGCTAGGCCCAAATAACCTTAGCTGTTGGTGGTCTTTAAAACACGATTACTTAAATTAATTTATTTACCTATAGTATGTAGTGTGTACAGTGTCGGCTAAACAGCATATCACTGTTTGTCGGACAGCGCTCATAAATAAATAAAATGAGATAAAATTTTATCTTTGGTGACATAATACCCCTGTAATTTTAAATAATGCATCCATTTTGGAAATTGAGACAAGGTGTCTTTTAAAATGAGAGGGTAAGCAAATTTCATTTCAAAAATGTAGTTTATTTTTTCGAGTATAATTTTTAAAATGTATTTTAAGTGAACAAACACATCACATCGCTGTTAAGTAATAATAATTAGAAAGTTTTTAAAACATATTACATTACAATTTACAAATAATTTTTATAATGTTTTTAAATGGTATTTTTTATTTACATACAAGACAACAGTAGAAAAATGTAACGTATATCTATCAAAAAGAAAATAAGAAAAATATGTATACATAGTATACAATTTTCATACACACATAAATCAACACTGCAAGTAGCGTTCCTATATAGAAAAGATCTATGTTAGGTGCATTCTAATAAAAAAATTCCCATAAGAAATTTTTTTATTTTTGTCACTGAAATTGCATGTCATTCAATCATATTTTACCACATTTTCTTAAATTAAAGTATTTGGAAGAAAATGATTCACGGGAATATTTTATTCTTAACCTATTCCAAATATAATCCAATGACGTCATGAAAACAATAATAGATCTAGTGTTCTCACATAATTAATAGAATATTAATAGAATAAAAATTTATAATATTCCTCTCCTTTTAGAATCAATAATAAAAAAGGTACCAGCAGTGGCGGACTAAACCCGTTGGAGGCCCGGGGCGGCAGAATTAAATGAGGCCCCCGGTCTGCTTGGAAATTGATGTATTTGTAGTGTGAATTTCGCAAAAAATGAATAATATAGATGTAATGGCTGACAAAAAAATCAAATATTTATAATAAACGACCTACCTACATTTATATTTTGTATACGTACAGGGCCTCCAACTGCAAACTGCCTCTTACTGACTAAACATATTTTGGCCTTGTTTGGGATTTGATTAAGAAGGACTTCTCGAGATTTGAAGCCCCCCCAGGATCAGATCCCCGGGCGGGCCGCCCCCTCCCCCCGTAGTCCGCCACTGGGTACCAGAACTTTCGGTGCCCACGTATTAATATATCTATATAGATAATTTATAATTCAATATAAATACGTATTATTTTGAAACATAAAAACATTGTTTTTTTGTTTATTATTTAGTTCCTAATATAAAAAGAAAAATATTCATTCAATAGAAATACTTGGTAATACCCATGGATCACACAAAGGAATACAGTCTTACAGCTGTTAGTAAAAGAAAATATTTTTGAACAAATTGACTCACTGAACTAATACAAATTGAAAGAAAGACAACTCGAGATGAATTAATTCCTTCGAAATTCAGTTTGATGTGGAAATTCATTTGATAACTGAATAAATAATATTACGCGGTTAAAAACACTAGATAAAATATTTCCGTAAAGATCTATGCTCAACGTATCACACATATTTCTGAGGTTCTGATTGAGAAGTCGTTATAAATTATTATTATTAATTACCAAAATTACTAATTATATAAAATATCATTCATAAATATTGGTTTTAGACATTAAATCCAATTGAAAATTGACTTTGAATGAAAATTCTATTGTAGTCTTTTACTCCTTAATGCAAATATTTTAAATATTAGCTATTCGCAAGTAGCCGGTATAATATAATTATTATTATTATATATTAACTAGTACCTATTTAGTATTATCTATGATAACAATATGTAAACATACAAGGTGATTCTTAGCAGTTATATACATTGCTATCTATAAATGAACATAATGAGTTTAAAGAATATTATTCACTAAAGAATGTGCAACCCAAGTATATATACTTAGGTAATTAAAGAATGATAATTTTACACAGGTCATTGAAAAAAGTCATGAGGTGTCGTGGGACACCCGACAGAAGCTATGCTTCTTACGCATTAATTGTGTATTATATAAAATCGAATTTATTTAGATATAAAAGCTATAGAAACTATGGCAACAATTCGCGCTGCCCTGCCAATGAGAATTGTGTTGTGTTTCATCGCCGCGTTACATTCAAATATTTGGTTACATCGCCGCGTTCGTGACACCTCTAGTGCACTGCGATTGACTTCGGAAAAACCAAATTCAATTTTTTATTAATTTTCGAAGTACGAATAAAAACGATTAAAAATTCTGATTGTACATAACTACTAAAAGTTGCATTTTATGTATTTAAAATATTTTATAATATGTAACAACATTAAATATCTACATTTTAAAGTTATACCCTGTATATCACAATTTGATTTTGCCATATGTTTTATAAATATGAGAAAATTTCATACACATAGAATTTGGCTCTATAATATGCGCAGATGATCACGAAATTTGAATAAATGAAATTCTAAAAACAAAATAATTCTATCAAGCGGGGAGCAATGTTAAAAACACTTTTAACTCGTAAAAAACTATGACTTTATTTTGAAAATAATTTCAAAAATTACTCAAAATAATAACAAAAGCATATTATAGGGCAGGAGTGCGAAGGCACGACTGTGCCTGCCACCTTAAAAAAAATCTTAATGCAGATTGTAGGTAGTACAGCAGCTGCTGTTATCAGTTGTACAAATGTCTTTGATCCTTGAGAATCAATTCTGACTTTAAAAAATAATGCACTAAATATATTGGAATTACACCCTGTCCATGTACATTGTACATACATTACATGACCTAAACAAACTAGACCAGTGGATCTCAATTTTTTGTGATCGAGAGCATAGGTAATATTCAATTTTTCAGAATACAGTGACATTAAGTTGCATTTATAAGTACCTATTAAAAAAAATACGAGCCCAGAATCATTCCCTCGATAAGTTTGACGAGCTACACTATAAATTCGATATATCTCTCGGTTCTAAAACTTGGAGCCTTAAAATTTTATTTAGCATCTCTATGTACTAAACTTTGAAATAAAAAATGTTAGTGTTCTTGTTAATTTCAGGCGGCTATATAAAGCTAAATTTCATACTGCATTGAAATGTTCCACATTGTAGTTTATGGAACATTTTATTTCAGTGATATAAAGAAATTTACTTGAAAATATGACGCATAATTTTCACAATTGAAATATTAATTGTTGAATACATTTTAACATAGAAATGCATAAAAACATTTTGTTCATAGATGATACACCAATAACATAAAAATTACCTATAGGTAACGTACCTACGTCAAATAACAAAAAGGAAAAAATATACAGACATTTAAATTTACGTCTTAATTAGTATCTATGTTTAAGAAACCATAATATTTTGTTCCCAATTACGACCTAATCGATAAAATTTGTAGGCCAAAGTCAAATTTATAACAATGTATAATATTATCTATTATTATACGAACCAAATTGTATCTACATTTGTCTCTTTAAGGTATTAAGTGAGTGATGACTAAATGATCCTATTTGTTAGCTTTACTGGATATTTTTTATGTTGAAATCTCAAAAAACTATAACTTTTAAAAGTACCTAATGTAAGTACAAGAAAATACCGTGACGAGTGTGAAGTTTTCCGGCCGAGCGAATCAAGGGTGGCGATCTCCGATCACACGAGTCGTATTCGCCGATTTTGCCCAAATTTAATCGGTATTTTTTGTGATAAGTGTATTGCTAATAGTTTACAGTTATCTCGTAGTTTGGCGTCACTTTCGCTTACTTTTGGCCCGAAAAGCAATTGTACTTTTAATCTTATTTTTCATTCCTGATATTCAATTTTTAACTTTCGTATTCGAAAACAATTAGTATAAAACGCGTCATTTTTATGCAATGTAGAAAAAAATAGAGTTATTAACAACAATTAATTGTAAGTAATAATAATTCCTGCAGCTTGTCAAGGTTAAGGTGTTTTGCAAACTTATTATTGATATGCTTATTGTACGTCTCAGCTGTTTAAAGCCACATTAATAAATATTTGTTCACATTAAATTAGTACCTGCAGGTGCTGAAGACCTAAGGTCGATGGACTTATTTTGCTTTCTGTCTTATGTCGCAATAAAAAAATATTTGGTTTTGTTTGTTGAATTTTCAAATTCAACAAACAACAAAAAATATATATTTTATTGCGACATAAAACAAAAAAAAGAAGAGTATTTAGCCTGCGAGGAAAATTATTTTCCTAGCAGGCTAAATGCTTTTCTCGTCTAAAAATTTACATCAATGCAATGTGCAGGTATATCAGCTGTGATCAAATAATATGTGCATAATTTCATAATCTTAATCAGTGCACATAAATTTCTGTAACTGTAAAAAAAATGAATCGTGTACGTTGAAAGTCACTAAAATTTTGATTTACGTATGGAAAACACATCCACATCCAGAGAAATTTATGTCAAATACAACACACAACCCAAATATTTAATAATGTGGATGAGGACTTTAGAGTTAGACGCATTTTAATGTTCTTGGTAAAAACGCCTTAGAACACTTTTCACGACGCTAACGCACAAATTATCAGTTTTAAAAAAATAGGATCGTTATATGAACAGTAGGTACCTAGTATTTTCTAATTCAACGATTTCGAACAAAGTGTGATATGGCGTCGTGGTATTATGACGCGACTGCAGCTCCATCCCTGTGCAAGTGGCCGATTACTTTAGTTGACTTTTTTAATGTTTTTTTTTTGTGAATACTTCTTTAGCGACGTAGGTATCTATTTGAAATCTTATGTAGGTAACGATAAAGGGAAAATTCTTTAATAGAGGAGAAATTTGAATCACCTAGGACCTAGGTGGCTAGGTAACCTACCCATTTTGACATTTTAATTTATTTAAACAGCAGATAAAGGAGAAATGCTGCAATAGAAGAAAATTTGTATCACCTAGGTAGCCTACCTATTTTAACAATTTAATTTATATAAACACAGGACTCCTATATTAAAATAAACTAGGAAGCGGTGTTACACCCCGGGTAATTTCTAAAATCTCATGCAAAACTTGAATTTATGAATGGACCCCTTTTCTGTTTTAGTTGGCAATTTATAAAATTTGAGAAAATATCCGAAAGTATTGTCGGACTCCTCGCGGACTACGCAAGGATCATTCGCAGACCACAGTTTAAGAACCGCTGTTATTGACAATATTTTTACGAGACACTGTTCATTCTGTAACTTTGTTCTGCAAACTTAAAAATTGCCAAGAAAAAATCGAATTGACTATGTCTAACTTTAAAGTGATATAATAATCATTGTTACTGTGTTTTCCATGTAAATTTCTACTACCTTATACGAAGGCAATTCAAATAAATAATTGTGTGAAATATTTGGCTGCATAGGTACTTTCAACCAGATGGAAATTAACAATCAACATCGTATTCGAAAAATCGTCTCACTTACCTTACGACTGCATTCTGTTCTTTAATCCGAAATGTTGAGTTGAAATTAAAATATGATGAAAATATTAACTTCATCGTAAAATAATTACTGTAAATAATAAAATTTCTTTCTTTGGGTTTTTAATACGGAATATAATCTCCTATACAGTAGTAATTAAATAGACCTCGCCGAACCCTCTGTTTTTAAGTAATGAAATATTAACTCAAAGAAATTGCGTATACTTATATATATTTTTTGGCTTCTGCTTTTACAAGCAATTAGCCAGCGCTTGTACTCACCTATATAATATAATATGTGATACAAACTGACTTTCTATTTTATTTATCGAGTTAAAATGGGACCCAGTCGCTTCGTACGCTCGGTCAAAGTGTTTGTGATATTAAAAAAGAGATATCAATACTTCAGCAAGCTAGCGAAATGAATGCAATTCCTTCTCAAAATGTGTGTAGTCAAAATGCCTAAACCGATTTTAAAAAACTGTTTTTGATCAACTTCTTCCAGCATTTACTTGTACAGCGCGATTTTTAAATTTTTACCCCAGAAGGAAATCAATTTTAAATTATGTTTTTTTTTACTTTTAGCTTGTTCAATATATTTTGAAGTAAAACAAATTGTAAATTTCACTATATTAAGTCTAAAAATAACAGAAACGTTCCAAAATTGCTATACCATGAGTGTTAAATCTTTGATATTTTCGCTGTCGATACACGGTCGAAATTTGTTCCACGTTCAAATACACGCACGCATCCAAATAGCCCGAAGAAATTGTGTCTCGACTTCATTCTATACGTGGAATACTGATTGAGATTTGAACAGCTATACCTATATTATATTGTAACGATAGTCGATAAAGAACCGGGACACGTCGTGCAATATGGATTTATTCGAAAGTAAATCAGAAGACAAAATTATTTTACACGTCACTGGGTTTGTTCTTTTCGAAACAGGGCTATGAAACATTCAGAAAGTGTGACAATTGGTAGGAGTTTCATTTTCATTAACATTAATAAATAAATATTTTTGCATTTTCAAGACACTTCCTTATAAGTTATCAAAATGAAAAAAGTGTTTCCCAATATTATTTCCGTTAAATTAATGAGTTTATTTTGAAAATGTTCTTCACACGTTTTTTGTAATCTTTCAAGGTAAGCGGCTAAGAAATGAGATGTTTGAATTATCTTCAGAAATAGCTTTTGTGAACAGCCAACATCGAGTGACAAAAGTGAGAAATAATATTTGACTTAATATTTTTGTCTGTGTAATCACTGCTAAATGTATATTTCTTCTGATTTAAAGTAAGAATGATTTTAAGACGAAATCAATTTGGAATCACATTTCGATATTTATTGAACTATTTTTACGATAATTGTATTTTACTAGGTATTCTTGTGCTCGGTTTCTGGTACGTTAAATTTGCTTTGAAAGTAGATTTAGTGTCGAAAGTCGTACAAGAAACTGAGAATTAATGTTTGAAACAAGAAAAGTATTTTCCTTGTAGCGCCTACGGACTCCAACTCTAAAGCTGAAATATTATTCTTCCTCACAAGTTTTGACATGTTTGATGGAAACAACATAAAAATTAATTCTTGTGTTAAGTTTCATTACAAACAGGACATAAACGGAGCTTATTAATTATTATGTGGAATATTTTCAAAATAGTCGACGGATATTCAGTCAATTTCTTAACCACTTTGATATTATTCGCACGGATATAAGTATAATGTATTATACTTGAAAGTTTAAAACGAAACTTGTTAGTCCTTAGGTGAGGTCTAATAATTAGAATGGAAGTGCAGTTGCGTGTCGGCGTCGCGGGAACAGGTCGACGGAACGCCCTCCTCCTCGAGCAGGGTATCCATGGTGGCGCGTCTGTGATCCTGCGACGCCTGCACGGCTCAGACGGCGTTCTCGCCGCCGCCGCCGGCGAGGTGGAATGGACTGGTGCAGGACGCTCGGCCGCCCGGCTGAGAGCCGTTCGACATTCGTCCGAGTCCGCCGACTAACGTCGTCGTCGTCGTTTCTGAAGCCGTCGATTCGCGCTTCTTGTAGATGTTTGTCGGTTGACTGTACAGCCTATATAATGTTACAGCGGAAAGTTAATGCATGTTCATAAAGCAAATACAGGATATTTATTATAACTTATAAACATTTTGACCATTGAGATTTTGAGAGTTACTCTAACAATAATAATATTTATTTATAGCAAGGACAATAATTAATATTGTATAGTCATAAAATAAATTAAAGACGAGCAAAGTTTTAATTATTGCTCTCTTTTCATAACCATTTATTTGTTTGATATTATTTTATACAGGGTGTCCCAAAATTGCTGGGACACAGAGCTACCACGTGTAGTAGAGGTCAAAATAAGTCGATTGGACCCAATTTATTTATATACCAAAATGTACCGTTTGCCCGTGAGAAGAGTTCAAAGTTTACATAAAATAACACATTTTTGTACGCTGTTCAGAAATAAGTAAAACAAATTGAATGAAATTTGACAAAAGTGCATTTTAGAGGATTACTCTCCTTTCGGTAATCACAGAAACACAAAAGAAATTGTAGAAGAGTTAAAACCACCTTCACCCCCTGACATTTTTTTCAGAACTTTCTTAGGAGTGGTAATACGGTTCTCAAATTTTTTTAGAGAGAAGACTGGCTAATTATCTTTATTTTGTTACTCTTGTAAAAATTTCGTATTCCGCATAGTTCCGAAGGAAAAAAATGTTTTCTTAAATAATGCTTACAGATATTCCATAGTACAAGCTTAATAAAATTGTAATACAAAATTTTATATACAAAATTTTATGTAAACTTTGAACTCTTCTCACGGGCAAACGGTACATTTTGGTATATAAACAAATTGGGTCCAATCGACTTATTTTGACTTCTACTACACGTGGTAGCTCTGTGTCCCAGCAATTTTGGGACACCCTGTATATTATGTTTAGTCTTACGCTTCACTGGTCTATTTTTGCTACCCTGGAAAATATTCCAGTGAAAATCAAATTAAAAACCCCCTTGAATTTACAAACAACTATGGAAATCCATTGGCAGTCGATCACAAGTTATTAGGTGCCTTCTCATTACCCGAGCGTCGCGAACGACGCAACGAACATAATATTTAATTCTCAACTACGTACATTTTTAATATAAATACACTCAAAACGGTGCAGCCACCAGGGAGAAAATTATATTATTATTATTATATAGATACTAGCGGACCCGTCCCGGCTTCGCTCGGGTGGTATGAAATTATGATTTAATAGCGGTCACCCATTACTCCGCTCACGTATATTTAGTATAGCTGATCCGGCAAACGTTGTTAATAATTTCTAGGAATAATTACATTACTCACTCGCTTCGCTCGTTCGTTTGAATTTTATTAATACACTACTCACTCGCTTCGCTCGTTCGCTTGAATATTTTCGCCTACTCACTCGCTTCGCTCGTTCGCTTGAATATTATAAATACACTACTCACTCGCTTCGCTCGTTCGCCATATATGTATTTTTTAAAGCTTAATATAAAAATCGCGATTAAAAATCAGGGGTTGATCGTATAAGGGTGAAAATTTAGAGTTGTATGTATTTTTCAATGCTGAATCATGAAAAAATTAAAACAAAAAATTTTGTCCAAAAAATAAAAAAAAAAAATTTAGGGTGGACCACCCTTAACATTTAGGGGGATGAAAAATAGATGTTGTCCGATTCTCCACCCAACCCGATAAGCACACAAAATTTCATCAAAATCGGTCCAGCCGTTTCGGAGGAGTTCAATAACGTACACCGCGACACGAGAATTTTATATATAAGATTACATGCAATTGCAATTTAACTAAACCGGCCCTTATCCACAACATGGGTGATTGGTGACAATTTATAATACGGATTACTCGACATAAAAATGTTAAGGAAGTAAAGTTGAAGTTATAGTTGCATAAAATAATAACAACCCCTGACAATATTACGAGCGTGACTTCATAAGAAGTCGAAGCCGAAATATAGAGTCATTGTATTTATTTGTTGTAAATTATAGACGCGTCGACAACTTAGGTCATTAGCGTCTTGATTACATTAAATAACAACACACTTAAAACTAAATGACATCACAAAACATCAATGAGCGCAGGAGGGATTCGAACCCACGACAGTCTGATCCAGAGGCCGCGACGCTAGCCACTGGACCACACTAGAGTAATTGTAATAATATTACAATTAAGGCGTTTGAAGTAGATAGGTACCTACTTTGAAATGATGAAATCAGATTCCCAAATTACGCACTAAATTTGATTATCTGATTTCCTTATAAATTTATTCTTTATAAGACATATTGGTATTTAATTTAAGATCTTTACTTCTGGTTCCTTTTCCTCAAACAGAGATATCTACGTTTCACTGCGTCAAGCTTAAATTTAATTTGAAACTATTTTTTTATAGACTTTTAGACTTGTTAAATCATAAAATAAACAAGCCGTGAGGTGGGTCGTGTATTAGGACTTAAGTGCGACCCTTGAGGTCCACACGACGAACTTCCCAGTTTGATAAATATTTAATAATAATAACTAAATTAGATATTACACAGAAAAGTAATCATTTTAATCATTAAAACATCAATAATTAAGAAAAAAAAAAAAAAAAAAAAACCGCTGAACCGATTTTTATAAAATTTATGTCGGATCAAAATGACGTTAACACGCCTCGATTGACACCCTTACGAAGTCGATATAATTTTTTATTCGCGAGATATTGTGTAAAACCTACTTTTTTGGAGGTTATTTGGTTAAGAAAAAAGAACGGCTGAACCGATTTAAAAAAAATTCCTTTCAGATCATATTTACGTTAATACGCGTCGATTGGCACCCCAACGTAGTCGATATCATTTTTCGTTCTCGAGATTTCGTCTTAGAAAGAAATGGACACATACGTACGTACGTACACACACACACACACAGACATCTTTCTAAAAGTAGTGTAAAAATAGTGTAGTGACCTTGAAACATAAAAATTTTTTTTCCTTTTTGATTTCGATTTTCGGACCCATTACAATAACTTCCAATGGGAAGTTAATAATTAGACCTTTAAATAAATTGTTCTCAACAATGAATTATATTTGTACAGTTTATTTATTCGATAATTAAAACTAAAAGGTGACTCAGAGACTTTTGCAATTTTATTTCGTCTATAGCTTTAATGCCTGTTGAGATACAATTGCCTAATTTTTGCAATGAGTAAATTTAATGTCATTATTGATATGGAACGGTTTGATGGCCAAAAACGTGTGTTTTGTGTTCGCAATTTTTTCTTACATCGCCGTGCAGCGTCGGTTTCGTGCTCGTTATGGTCTTCACAACGTCAACGAAGCACCTAGTAGGTAGTACCAATCTAATCAAGTCCTGGATACATAAATTTGAAGAAAATATGCCCATTTTTTTTGAAAATAACAACGGACAAACAGTTTGTAAATTCTGACAGGTACGCCGCAATGATCCGTAAATTTTTTGGCCCTGCGCTTCAAGAATTTGATGATTTTAATGACCAGTGGTGGTTCCAGTAAGATGGGGCTACTAGCCACACATCAAATATCAAGAAGAAACGTCATCAACTGGCTTCCAACAAGACAGGACTTGGTCACAAATGATTTTTATTTGTGGGGCTATCTTAAGAGTCGAGTTTATAATAAAGCCCCAGCAAATTTGATTCAGCTTAAAAATCGTATTCTGCAGGAAGAGATTGATGTCGTTACTTCTGAGTCCTGACTTATGCACAACTGCTGCACGTAATGGAAAATTTAAGGCATCGCTTTGATGAGTGCAAACTGCGAAATGGGCGACATCTAGATGATATAATTTTCCATACATGAATTTCCAATAAATGTAGTTTTAATTCCAATAAAGTTAGTTTTGAAAACTGATGATAGTTGAGCTAAATTAGAAAGAAAAGTGCAAAGCTCTCGGAGACACCTTGTACAACTTAAAAAATACATCAAGTAAAAAAATAACTTAAAAATCTATTCCATCACAAAGCTGTTCAAAGAATTACAACGAATAAATTATTACAAAGTTTTTAATAGGTATCTTTATAACATTATTTACGATCGTAAATAAGTAAATTTGAAACTATAGTTAATAGGGTAAAGGTACCAGTTTTCGACCACCAATTCCTATGGTCGCCCCTTTATACTTACTTACATTATACACAGAATAATTTAAGGAAATAATCATAATGTTATTATAAGTGTTTAATTTTATCTTTTACTGATAAAATATTCTGTAGGTGCAAAGAGAAATTAAGAAAATTTTAATTCGGTAGATAGTTAGGTGCAAATCAAGCAACACGTCATGTATAATTGACTTGAAAATTAACATTTTTTTAATTTCTCTCAGCATCGATATCTATAAATTATATTATTGGTAAAATACGAAACAAGATAAGTATTTTAAATAATAACATCATAAAGGTAGGTAGGTATATATTATATTATTATGCTTAGAAATATTATAATGTACCTATATCAACTACCTATTTATAAATATAAAAAAAATGGTCGATCACAGCTGGTGGATGATCGAGAATTAGTGCCTTCACTCTTTAACAAATTTGTAATGGTAACTAAGAGCTGATACTGCTGCATAAACTAGATTTCTAATTAAATTTTAATTTTGATAATATCGAAATAATTGTATATTATAAAAAAAATAATCTATATAAAGCAATAATGTAATGTGTTTAAACATAGTAGTTTGTTTATAATTCAGTCTTTGAAAAACCTATCTTTGAAAATGCATTAAACAAACGTGAATTAGGTACCACAATTTAACATTATTATAAATGAGAACAACAATCCTCGGCCACCGCAGTCAACGAAGCGTACCAACGAAAGATAATAAAATATTGATGACCTGAAATCACGATCCACAGACGAATGCTCCTTTATATTATACAGGGTGCGATTATGTTGACAGTCTAAATGAATAACAAAAGAAACAACAAATAATTGAACAAAAACAATAATTAAAATCTGCAGAAAGTAGAAAAATAAAAACTGTCTACTGCAGTAATGACTAATACTCCAGTAATTTTAGATATTGAAATGACCCACCTGCAGAAAAATTCCCAGTTAGCTGATTTTTTTTTATTTACCTTCGTTATGGTGTTTTAAAAAACGTGTAAAAAGTCCCCATCGATATCGTGCCGGCGTTGCCAGATATTCGAGGTTCAAGTTCACGATAGACGGTTTTTAGTGAATTTCTCGGTTCCGTTCCATTTTTTGTAAAAAATAGTTATTATCAATCTTGTAGAGGACGAAATTATCTACAACTTTTGTATAAACATTTTTTATCTACGATTTATAGTTTTTCTTATTAAAGTACCCGCGGCTTCCTCCCCCTCGATTTTACATAACGGGATTATGCTGCTTCCCGAGGGCCTAACATAATGATTTGTATCATTATTTTAAGTTGAACTTAAAGCTAACGATTAATTATAATTTTATCGAAATTAACGCAGTAGTTCTCTACTTATAAGCAACCAAACATACAAATCGACAGCGCTCAAACAGACAGACAGACAAACAATTTTTTTCGAAAATACGATATTTATACTTGACATCAATTATAAAGACCATTCGTAAAGTAATTTTGTAAAAAAAATTTACAAGGGTTGAGAGAGTGCGGGTTAAGTACGAGTATACATTTGCATACCGTATAACGCACTCTACTAAGAATAGCTCAGAGTAGCCATACTTTTAATTTTTTTTTTCAAAATTCCTTTACGAATACTCATTATAATTGTTATAAAGACTATTCGTAAAGAAATTTAGTAAAAAAAATTTAAAATGTGGCTACTATTACTAGAGTGCGTTATACGGTATGCAAATGCATACTCGTACTTAATCCGCACTCTCTCAACCCTTGTAAATTTTTTTTACAAAATTACTTTACCAATGGTCTTTATAATTGATGTCAAGTATAAATATCGTATTTTCGAAAAAAAATTGTTTATCTGTCTGTCTGTTTGAGCGCTGTCGATTTGTATGTTTGGTTGCTCATAAGTAGAGAACTACTGTATTAATTTCGATAAAATTATAATTAATCGTTAGCTTTAAGTTCAACTTAAAATAATGGTACAAATCATTATGTTAGGCCCTCGGGAAGCAGCATAATCCCGTTATGTAAAATCGAGGGGGAGGAAGCCGCGGGTACTTTAATAAGAAAAACTATAAATCGTAGACAAAAAATATTTATACAAAAGTTGTAGATAATTTCGTCCTCTACAAGATTGATAATAACTATTTTTTACAAAAAATGGAACGGAACCGAGAAATTCACTAAAAACCGTCTATCGTGAACTTGAACCTCGAATATCTGGCAACGCCGGCACGATATCGATGGGGACTTTTTACACGTTTTTTAAAACACCATAACGAAGGTAAATAAAAAAAAATCAGCTAACTGGGAATTTTTCTGCAGTAGAAATCTAAAATTACTGGACTATAATGAATATTTTTAAAAGACTGACTAATATTATTCAAACAATTAAATGATAATCTTCACTTATTACAAGATATAAAAAAAATAATAAAGTAAAAACGAGTCAATATTATAGCGTGCAAATTGAAAAGATATGAATGCATACATAATGCAGTTATTTTTTTATAAAATGCAACAATTCAAAAAGATTTCAATTTTTTATAGTGGCATTATACTGTTCATGAAGCAAAGCCAATGAGATACAATGAAAAGAAGAAACTAAAAATGCAAAGCGTGATGCTATGTTGTTTATACAAGACGTACCGAAAGTAAACCCCCAAAGTATAGATAGACAATTTAATGCTGAGGATAATGCGATGATAAATTACTTATTATGTGTTAGCAAAGTGTGTCGAGAATTTTACTTTTTGTACAAAACGGATTAATACAGCAGATATTAAGACGAAATATTTTGCCTCTTCGTTCTATCAGTTAATAAATTCAGGTATACTTTGCTCAACCCTCTTATTATTTATCTATCTATGTTTGACGTATAGCGGTTTACTTTCGAGACATTCTGTATAAGGAGTGATATAATAATATATTTACTAATATTACAATGAGGAAAAGTTTGTGAGTTCGCTTCTATTGTACCTATGGGTAATCTCTGAAACTACTGAACCGATTCTAAAAATTCTTTCGCTAAGAGAAAGCTACACTATCCATAAGTGCTATTGGCTATATTTTATTTTGATAAATTTCTCGCGGGGGGATAAACTTTTCCTCTTTATAATATTAGTATAGATTAAAAATAGTATGCATTTTTTATTTTAAAATATGACGGCAACAAACGTAAATAAGTAGTTTTTTCACTTTAACATTATAAAAGAAAATCAACTTCTAGATGAATCGAAGAGTTGAAATTTAACGAGCGAAGCGAGTGAGTAATGTATTAATAAAATTTTAACAAACGAGCGAAGCGAGTGAGTATTGTATTTAACTAAAGCGAATGAATAATGTACTTAACTACAGGTATGGGGTTACAATATTATATTACTCTGCATAAAAAAATCGAAATAAATAGCCTTAGTGATTTTTTGCGTGTTTTTGGAAAATGTTTCCGATCGTTTTCAAATTAAGTACGCTAATAGAAACCGACACGCTGAATTCAAAAAGTCGAACAAAACATTTTAGTGCCATTTTTTGTTTAGAAGTTACGGGCATTTATATTCGAAAACTCGATGAAAACTTGAATCACGCATAGTTTCTAAACCAAAAAAGATAGACGATTTTTCTTTGCATTTTTTGAGTTCAGCGTGTCTTTTTCCATAAGCCTATCAAATTTCAAAAAGATCTGACCGCAATTGGCACATACATTCTCAAGTCGAATGCTTTGAAATTATCATAAATCTAATACCTGCAAGACGGCAAGCATGCGGTACAGCTGCGTGCGGTGTGTTGCCTGCATTGCAGGCGATTAAAATTAAATTGAGTTTCAGGGTTAATTTTGCATTTAAGCGCCGTTCTGATGATGTTGATAGGCTATTTGAATTGTTTTTTAGAAAAATTTATTAGCTACAATACAAATATAAATTGACAAATATAAATTTTGTAACAATCAGCCGTTATAATAATCAAATTTCGCTTTTTTATGATTTCTGTTTTTCCGAAAAAGTGAAAATAGATATAACTGGGAACATTCCTGTGGAATATAGTAACAAAACGTAACACTACATTTTTTTTGCATTTTAGCGTATGGGCGGTATCTTACCAATATTATAAACACCTTCGCAGAGGGAGAATTTCTCGCGGAGGGGGGGGACATTAAATCATAAATTCTTAGCACTCGGGCGAAGTCGGACGGGTCTGCTAGTAGATACTCACTGATTTAAAAGTTTCATTTTCTGAATCATAAACGAAGGTTATTATTTTGGTGTTCATTTGGTGTTCATAAAGTTGTCGTCCATGGCAGCGATTTGAGAATACGCGTTTACCTAGTCTCAAGTCAAAGTGAACTCTACATTGTAATTAATTAATTAGTTCAATAATCAAACACACAAGTGAGAAATTTCAAATACGGTATATTAACAATGAGATAAACAATCAATATGATTAATTCCCTAGACCGTAACTAAATACACAAGAATATCAGACGACATTATCGCCATGATATTTATATAGATGGCTGTATAGGAATAAATTATAATTTAAAAAAACTAAAAAACACGCTTTAATGAACTAAAAAGTAAAAAATAATTAATTTTATTGTAAAAAAGCGTGGGGTAGTATGAAAATATGATACAAAGCACCCCACGCTTTTTTACAATAAAATTAATTATTTTTTACTTTTTAGTTCATTAAAGCGTGTTTTTTAGTTTTTTTAAATTATAATTTATTTTTGCTTTTTAGTCCTGGAGATCCTGGTCAGGATAATGGGACAAACTTATGGAATTATTGTATTGTCATTGGTCCTTGATAAGTGTGCAAAGTTTCAGTTCAATCTGAAGTTTTTTGCTTTTTTTAGTTCTGGAGATCCTGGTCAGGATAATGGGACAAACTTATTGAATTATTGTATTGTCATCGGTCCTTGATAAGTGTGCAAAGTTTCAGTTCAATCTGAAGTTTTTTGCTTTTTTTTTTAGTCCTGGAGATCCTGGTCAGGATAATGGGACAAACTTATTGAATTATTGTATTGTCGTCGGTCCTTGATAAGTGTGCAAAGTTTCAGTTCAATCTGACCGTTCAAAGTTGGTCAAAATCAAGTTCAAAGAAGTCGGTTACAAACTGACAAACAAACAAACAAGTGAAGCTAATAATAATAATAAAATAAAAGCGTGTTAAAAATGTAAATGCACCGCCGGGATACAGCCTTCTATATAAATATCATGGCGATAATGTCGTCTGATATTCTTATGTATTTAGTTACGGTCTAGGGAATTAATCATATTGATTGTTTATCTCATAGTTCAATAATATTATTATGTCAACAGTTTGGTTAAGTATAAATATCTGGGTGCCGAGCTTTGCTCGGATGAGTTCAATAAAAATAGTACCTACTTGTATGCTGTGAGATATTATTTTCTCAGAGTATTATTCCGAAACGAATTTATTTCTGAAACATAATTTAAAATAATTGTTTCTTTTAAATATTTTAACTACCTATGTGTATTTTTAAGCGTAAAAACTAAGTATCAACTTGAATCAAGCATTTTTTCCTGTAAATATTATTTAGGTCGCCATTTTCAAATCTACCGCCGTTATTGTTTTGTTGACTGAAGAACTCGCAAAAACCGATTTTCATAGATTGAATATCTTGTAAAAATGTTCGAATCAGATGAAATTTTGCTCGCCCGTTGCCATTTTAACAATCCAATTTTAAGCATTGATACCAAATATCAACTTTATCGAAGTACTTTTTCTCTGTGATGTCATCTTAACAACTTCCAGTAAATTTCAAATATTTTTTTTGCGTTATAGGTACCTACTGAAAAACTCACAAAAATCGATTCTTTTAATAACAAACGTCAGACTATAACCTGCGCAAAACTTTTTTTGCATGTATCTTCACCATAGTTTTTAAAAATCGATGTGTTTTTACACAGACCCGCGGCGCCAGAAGTGCGGCCCTTCGGGCCGCCGTTTTGTTATTATTTACATATTGTGCAAGACACTTCTTATATTAGTGTTCAATTACAATTTTAACACTTGTGATATATTATATAAAATCTATGTTGAAATAGTCTTCGAATCAATCTGACTTTAATTGAGCAAGTTATAATAAATAAAAAACACCTTTTTTTTAATTGCTCCCCTCTGGAACCAAAATTCCTACCTAGATCGATTTCTCGCCCCGAAAAATCCCCATTCTGTAAATTTCATCAGAATCGTTAGTCGTTTTTGAGAAAAAAAGGTCTAGGTAAGATTATACGTCATACTACATTTAACGTACTTACCTATACATATTTTATATAGGTAATATAAAAATAACATAAGTACCTATTTATTTAAATTTTATCTAAAACTACTTACATAATTATGTTTAGATTTTATTGTTGCTATTTTTTTACTTTTCAAATAATTACTGATTATTTTAATAAGTTAAAGATTGACTGTCAGAGTAATTTTGACATAAATAATGAAAATAGTTTGTTTTTTCCAAAGCCTACTCACAATACGACACTGTTTTATGACGTTAAAAAAACTGTTTTTTAAAATGATAAAATCGATAAGAAAACGAATTTTTCCAGGGATGAGACCTAGCTAAATCGATTTTTTGCCCCCCGAAACCCCTTTTCGGTAAATTTGATCAAAATCGTTAGAGCCGTTTTCGAGAAAATATTTATATAGATACATAGAAACATATATACAAGATTTACTCGTTTAATAATATAGGGATAGAGTATTTAAGACATGTTTTTAGTTTTATTATGAAAACCTGCGTACATACGTCTTAAGGTAAATGAAATTGTTATAATTTTCACTATAGTTTGCATAATAATTTATGTAATAATGTAATGTTTGCCTAAAATGGCCTGAGGAAACTCCAGAAATTCGGAGCGAAACGTCGCTTATTGAGGAAATTAAATGCTGTGATTGACAACATCAATTGGCAATATTAATTAGTCCAAAATCCCTCATTAAATTTCAGTTATTAACTTCCCACTGGAAGTTATTGTAATGGGTCCGAAAATCGAAATCAAAAAGGAAAAAAAATTTTAATGTTTCAAGGTCACTACACTATTTTTACACTACTTTTAGAAAGATGTCTGTGTGTGTGTGTGTGTACGTACGTACGTACGTACGTATGTGTCCATTTCTTTCTAAGACGAAATCTCGAGAACGAAAAATGATATCGACTACGTTGGGGTGCCAATCGACGCGTATTAACGTAAATATGATCTGAAAGGAATTTTTTTAAAATCGGTTCAGCCGTTCTTTTTTCTTAACCAAATAACCTCCAAAAAAGTAGATTTTACACAATATCTCGCGAATAAAAAATTATATCGACTTCGTAAGGGTGTCAATCGAGGCGTGTTAACGTCATTTTGATCCGACATAAATTTTATAAAAATCGGTTCAGCCGTTTTTTTTTTTTTTTTTTTTTTTAATTATTGATGTTTTAATGATTAAAATGATTACTTTTCTGTGTAATATCTAATTTAATTATTATTATTAAATATTTATCAAACTGGGAAGTTCGTCGTGTGGACCTCAAGGGTCGCACTTTAGTCCTAATAAACGACCCACCTCACGGCTTGTTATTATTTTATTTGGACAGAAATATTAACCAGCAATTATTAGATCGATAGAAAATGTGTTTTACCAATACAGCTAGGACACAGTTAATTTGCTAACAGTCTAAAAAAAATTCACAGATTTCGCAATCCTTGCAACCATCGAGGACATTGAAAATGATAACAGCATATATGAAACATAATTAACTGTTTATTATACACACAATATTTATCAATGCACTGTTTAGTTTTGTCAGGAATAACCCTATTATTCTTCTGTTATATACGCGTTCACTTTTGCTTGATTACTTAACTTTTAAATGGATTTTTCTACAGTATTTATTAACATTTGCTCAAAAATAACACCGCAGATCGTCGCAAATACCTCTCAATTAACTAGACATGATATAAAACACATTTCGAAAAAATTGCACTTGTTCAATTTTGCATGATTGCTCCTCACTTGATCGCGACACCGTTGTCTTTTGGCCTTGAACGAAAACTCGTAACTTTGCCCCCATATACGAACATAAATATTTCTAATGTTAATAATTGCGCATTTTGACGCAGCATTTTTGCAGATTGGGGATAAAGTTCCTAATTTAGGAAATTATTCACTTTTTTGAAAGTTCAATTTTACTTCAAAATTTCTAATTGTTATGCAACTGTTAAATATTTTTTCACGAAAATAAAATGTCTGAAAGGCGTCTGCAGTCTGTCTTTTGTTTTACATTAGCACAGCCAGTATAACAGCTGGTAGCGGCCTTTTTATCCTAATGGAAAAAGAATGTAAGGTCTCTTCTTTAGGATATTTAAACAAACAAACTCAAGCAAACGGTAGAACTATTTTAGTATGCAAACATAATAATTGTAACGCATTCTACGGACTGACTGCACGATAAAAACTTCGATTTTGTTTAATTTTTTTTACAGCTGTTTGTGTTTTAGATAATATTTTACAATACTTACATAAATTTCACAGTACTTCTTAAGTTAGAGTTTTTTTTTATTTAAGTAAAGAAATTAGTACGGCCAGACAATTTAAACCTGAATTTTAATGTTGCATATAAATCACAAAGAAAGGTTAGTTGGCGTAAGAAGAATACTGAATAAACATAAAGGCATTAGTGCTGCCAACAGAACAGCACAATCCTGACCCGGAGACACTTTTGGCTTGTCTTTAACTCACTTCTGTCCAACTTGAAACATTTTATAGGCACACTTATTTCAAGACAAAAGGCGCTACAATTAGGATTCAGGCTTGAAACTCCATTAATTTGACAGACCAAAGCCATATTTTGTTTGCATATAAAACACTTATATATGAGGAAAAATTATATAAATTAAAAGCGTGGATAAATTCTTCATTGTTGCAGTGACGAACACATGAACGTTCTTTAATTTCATGTAAAATCTTTTTAAGTTTTTTGTTTGCGAAGAGTCAGCAAATTCACCATATTACTTTTCATGTCAATTTCATTACCTTTTTCGCATTAAATAATAATATGCCGTGGGTTGTTTTTTACTCCAATAATTTGTTTGTGAGAGGACTCCGTATTTATTTATCCACTGAAAAGTATTTTCACTCTTTAGAAAGTATAAAGCGTGATCATAATATTATCTACTTTGATTTAGGTAAGAAAACCTTTGACGACGCACGCCATATTAATATTTACGTCGCCATATTATGAAGACAAGGAGCGGCTAACGGAGAAGATAAAGAGTACAGCGGAAAGCAGGGGTAGTGCGGCCAACCCTGTAACACATTTAGCGCGATTCAAAGGCGTATTATAATAAAATTAATATTCTAAACAATTAAAATTGTTTCTTGATTATACTCTGCTTTGACGTTTTAAAGTACAACAAACTGCAAATGTGTTTGGCACAAGAAATTTATTAGCCACGAACTGAAACTTTCACATTATTATGCTTGGAAATTTCGTCCCATTTCGTTTATCAAGAACACCTCGGCTCTTAGGATGAGAATGAGAAATGTCTATGAGAAATGTCTTTGAAAAAACTGCACCGAAATCTCACAGCTATATAACAATACGCCGGTCTGCGCGTCTATATTTGGGCATAAAGTATCAAATTTTGAATTCTCTGCTAGCAGCTGCAGCGCAGGCGAGTACCCTTATCTATGTACGCTTATTCAAGTACGCTCTCCGCCCTACGGTATCGCATGTGTGACCGTTTGCATAATATAATATTGTAATATATTGTTTCGCTTTCATCTCCAGCCAATGGTCAGCGGTTTGTGATCCCAATATCAATTAGTTAACTTTTTCCCCGTTTTTATTTTCTCTTACTGACCTTTACGATTATTTTTTAAGAAAAAGTTAAATAATTTCCGCTTAAAAGAAGGGAATTCTGCGCCAAACTATATAATACAGACAACGATTATAAATTTTATTTCTACAAATGTAATTATGACGTAAAGGCAGACAAGAGTTATTTTATAAAGAAAGTTTTTATTTTATTTTACTGGTCTTAATAACGCGTTATCCTTTCGTCTGACGTGCTTCAGACGTCATGCGGCGGCATAACGTTTTCATGAATTTAATTTTAGATAACATCATGCTGTGGTGAGACTATGATGTGAAAATTAATGATCTGGTTATTTCATTGTTGAAAACAATTCATGCGCTTAGCCTTTTCATAATAATTGTTGTAAATTGTTATAATAATATATATATAACAAGTACAATTATGTATATGACGTAAGGGGTGATACTGATACGCGAGCCGTAGGCACAAGAATCAGTCAAAACCATAATAAGGCCCAAATAAGGCAAACGGGATCAGGGCCAGATCAGGCAATCCTTAATAAGGCTTTTGTAATGCAATTCTGATCTGGTCTGCCGTGGTAAGGTTTTCCTTACCCGGACCTGATCTGGGCCTTATACGAATTGCCTAATAGGGCGAGCCCTTGATGAGCCTGATCAGACCCGGATCGAGTTAGGACTTGCCTTATTTCAATTTCTAATCGGGATGAAAATTGAAATATACAGGGTGTCCCAAAATTGCTGGGACACAGAGCTACCACGTGTAGTAGAGGTTAAAATAAGTCGATTGGACCCAATTTATTTATATACCAAATGTACCGTTTGCCCGTGAGAAGAGTTCAAAATTTACATAAAAAAAAACATTTTCGTACGCTGTTCAGAAATAAGTGAAACAAATTGAATGAAATTTGACAAAAGTGCATTTTAGAGGATTACTCTCCTTTCAGTAATTAAAGAAACCCAAAAGAAATTGTAGAAGGGTTAAAACCACCCTCACCCCCTGACATTTTTTTCTGAACTTTCTTAGGGATGATAATACGGTTCTCAAATTTTTTTTAGCGAGAAGACTGATTAATTATCTTCATTTTGTTACTCTTGTAAAAATTTCGTATTCCGCATAGTTCCGAAGGAAAAAAATGTTTTCTTAAATAATGCTAACAGATATTCCTAGTACAAGCTTAATAAAATTGTAATACAAAATTTTATATACAAAATTTTATGTAAACTTTGAACTCTACTCACGGCCAAACGGTACATTTTGGTATATAAATAAATTGGGTCCAATCGACTTATTTTGACCTCTACTACACGTGGTTGCTCTGTGTCCCAGCAATTTTGGGACACCCTGTATTATCATATTATGTTAAGAAAAAGCAAAAGAAATACAATGTGACATTCACTATGCTATTATATTCTAATGTTAACTGCCTATAATTTCTGCCACTATATAAAAAATTGTAAATAACGTTTTTTGAAAATTGAAAAGAAGGTAAGAAAAGAAATATAAAATTGAATGGATATGCTAGTATATAATATTATAGGTACTAAGTGAGATGAAATGTCGGCAGGTGAATAGAAGAGATAAGATTAAATATTATTTACCTGATACTTTCCGTCCTGGACCTAGGCGACCAGTCCTTGCTCTGGCTGTAGTTGTACGTGTACCTCCTGGAGCCGCTGATCGAACGCCTCTCCCGCCAGCACTCGATGTGGTGTCGCATTGTGTTCTGCACCTCGGTGTTCAGGAAGCAGTAGAATAGGGCGACGGTGAAACCCTGTACAACAATGCCAACACATCCTAATACCAACATAATAATATGTTCTAATATACCTAAGTACTAGTTATGTATGTGATTATATTATAATATTATATTATTGTAGAAGCTGTCATACAGAACACCTTTTATCTCTCTCGCACTTTTTCTGTCTTTATAATATACAGGTGTTCCGATGATACAATTCGAACACTCAATACTAATAATTATTGCACACCAGAAAAACTCATACCTAGGGAAAATCGATTAAAATAAAAAGACAAACAAATTATTGGTATTCGATTTTCCTTTTCAAGTCGAGTATTTAATAAACGCTCGATTTTAGAATATCTATCCAGCAGGTTTAGTAACTACTAAAATGCAAAAATTAGTATCACATGAAGAGATTCTTCGCTAGGCACTTGGGCACTTGATTGATTAAAATAAATTAAAATAAATTCAAGTGTTTGTGTTTTTATATTTTTTAAAAGTTACTTTGATTAAAATAATATTTTTATGCACGAGTTATCCGCAGTTTTAAAAGAACCTAATATAGCCAAATTTTTGGTTGATAAAACCGAATAAATTAAAGGAAATGCATATAAAAACATATTGAATTCAAATAAAGTCGGCCAACAATGCAAAATATGAATATTTTTGCATATAATTAATAATCGACCTATTCGGTAACATTGAGTGAAACCATATTTTTAGAAAAATAAATTATTTTTAATGTAATAACTTCCTGTCATATTTTACTGAAGCCCAATTTTTATCCACTATAAATCATACAGTTTATTAATTGTCTTCTATTTTTTAAATTATCAAGAAAATCTAGTGAAAACCACCAAACCATTTAACACTTTCTTCTCGACGTACTTTTCGCTAACCATGTTAGCATCATCACGCGATAATTAAATTTAGCAAAATGAAAGGAGTTGAATGTGAAGAAATTCTGGTCGGAAATATGTTTTTCAAACAAATACGGCAATTTTTTTCTGTTTTCGAGTATAAACATTTTTTGAGAAATTGTTTCAATTGTGTGATAAGTCAACATTTTATGGTCTCACCCCTCCGCCAATAGTGTATCTGCCCATATACTATGCGACTAGGTATAAGAAAAAATACTAATAAGTGAATTTTTATTCTCTATTTAGACTTTTTTACTATTTAAGATATATTATTAACGGTGAGATCAAAATATAAACTTTTCAACATTTTTCTAAGCAATTATTTATCTCGTCAATCGTTTTTTTTTAAACAGAAATATTAATTGATCAGAACGATTTAATAAAAGGTTAAATATTTAATTCCGGTAATAAATGGGTCAACTTGTAATTACGTTCAATGTGGTTGGAAAGGTCATTAAAACTCAATAAGCAATCAATAATCGAACGCGGTGTCAGAGCAGGCATCTGTGATGTACTTGTATTATTATTAACGTTTTTCTGCGTTCACTGTTTTGAATGACAAGTTTAATAGAAACGATAAATTGTATAGAAATAAAATATTATATGGTCACGTTATTTTGTTACAATAATTATCAATTTATTATTAAATTATCTAATATATAAAATTCTCGTGTCGCGGTGTTTGTTGCCAAACTCCTCCGAAACGGCTGGACCGATTTTGATGAAATTTTGTGTGCTTATCGGGTAGGTCTGTCAATTCTTAATTTTTAAAAACACGGAGGAAGAGCTGTCTTTATTGTCTACTGTTCACAAAACTATCAGTATTTCTGCGTTGAACTGATTTATTTTAATAAATTTATTTTAACGTAAAGTAGACACCGGTCCTAAAATGTTACGTTCTAGTATTTTCACCTGCTGCCTATAGATTTTCACCTTTAGTTGAAAATTGAATGAATAAACAATAACGTAGGCATATCCTGCACTGAACATTAATCAAAATATGTTGAATACTTAACAACAGTTCCGAAGCAACCGACATGCTTGTGTTCGGAAAATTGACGCAGCATATATCGGAACGCTCGTTGGAACAAAGGGTTTTTACTTTTTCCTCATCACAGCAAGTCAATGTATGTTGATGACAGCCATGACAGATTTTCTGCGGTAACGACAAAGAACAATTTCAAATTTTTAAACATAACTTTTTTTATAAGTAAGTAATTATATATTTACATATTTAATAAATTCAGAAATTTGAATTTTAGCCCTCGGTGCACGATACGCGTTCATGTTTGACAGTGTTTTTTTTTTAAGAAAAATAAAAGCATGTTGCTTTTTGAGGATTAAATTAAATTCAGTACGTACTTATTTGTTAACCGTGTCTTAAATTAAGAATTTTAAAATCCCGAAATGCAAAATATAGTAGTTATCTAAATTTATATATTTGTATAAAGTTTCTTTACTAGAAAAGCAAATAGACTCAATGATCAGAGGTGAAACCACAGCAGTAAAACTACTTCGAAATTCAAAAGCTCATTTAACAGCTCTAGTTTACACTTCATATAATATTACTCTATTTTTAACAGAATCTAAATAGAGCTTCAAAGAGATGTCGAGAACTTGCGTGATCTACTAACTTAGTTTATTGAAAATTTATTTTGAAAAAAGATGATTCATAATTATTGTGCATAGGTAGGACTAGGTACATGCTTTGTTAGGTTTTATTTAATGCGAAACCGTAGTCAAATATAATATAATTTTCCTTTTTATTCAAAATTGGATTAATGAGTTTGTCTTATGTTTAGAATATTATTACATTTTTGAGTAAAAAAGCCGCGAAAAATATTTTTTCAGAATTCCGTACAATTTTGTGAAATGTATTTTACGCTAACAGAAAATGTACAAAAAATCTATTTTTGAAGTTTGGGATTGTCCAGTTCCCGTAGCCTTGCAGGTTAAAAGTAAAAATTATTCGAACAGTAATTTAAAAAAACCGGCACAGAATTTTGTGTCGGTAAAATATTTTTAGAAATTCGCAATTAAATTTTACAAGCTTCTAATTTCTTTTAATATAAAACAAAACAACTCTAAAGTTGATTTTGTTTACTTATAAACTTTACTGTTTTACTGTTAAAGTTATGTACTATTTATAAAACTGTTGTTAAACAAAGCAAACAAACTTTATAACTGGCAAGCGCTTGTGATAATGTATAATGGAACAGTTTCCGAAGAAATATTCTCTCGAAATGATAATAATCTTGTTATCCGAAGAGTTTTTTCGAATAAATAATTCTCAGAAGCCATAAGAAAACTTTTTTTTTTGTATTTTTGGGAAAATATTACGCTGAAATTGGAGTGTTGATGTATTTATTTGTGGAACAAATTTTATTTACTACGCTAAGTTACTAACACATCAATTACAGCTACTGTACTTCCGCCATATAACCCTGCTCTTCCACCATAGTTATGCCGTGAACCGCGAACGCAAGTTATAAAATAATTGATAGAATTAAATTAAAGAAATTAAGTTAAAAATAAAAAATCCCGACATTTAATAATCTATTAAAATGAAAAAAAATCTGTCTTTTACCAGTAGGTCGGTGGGTTTCGTACCTTCCTACTTAGCGCAGTGTGTGAGGCAGTCGAAGCCACGAGCCCGCAGATGCAAGACAGATTCTTTTTTTTCCCTTTTTAATGGACTATTATGTCAGACTTTTTTTTAATGTTTATCTTAATTTTGTCAATTATAAATGTATAACTTACACAGTGTGTCTCGACAACAATATGGTGGAGGTGCAGGGTTATATGGTGGAAGATACGACAGTAGTTTATTTTTATTTTAATATTTCTAACAAAAAAGGGATGTTATGTGTTTAAGGCTGAGGCTACATTGGCGCCGTTTCAGACCAGATCAGATCAGACCAGATCAGATCCGTATTGTCGGATGTGAACAAACACCAGTAACCTTATGAAGTGGCTACACTGTTCACTCCAGACCGCGCCAGAATATGTCAGATTACAACAGACACGTTCCGACCGTCGGATGATATCAAACGTGTTTGAAATTTTCGTCAGACTACGGCCGTACATTTGACAGTTTACAACAAACAGTGTTGTGTATGCTAGCTATTATTACCAGATTGTCTTATTGTATTGTATTATTTTTTAAAAACGTGTTTGAATATCAATTGTGAATATGGACAAATCACTTTTAATTGATCTTGTACGTGAAAAGCCTCCTATTTGGGACAAAAGAGACAAAAGATACCACAACAGGGACGTGAAAGGTCTTTTGTGGAGAGATATTGGCGAAAAAATGAATCTTTCAGGTATGATTTGAAAATATAATTTATTTATTAATTAATCTATGAGTAGTCCATAAAATGAAAGTAAATTAACTCTGATCGGTTTCAACGCATTGTTGAAGTTTGTTTGTTTTGTTTGTTGTTTATAATAGGGCTCGGTATTTTTCAAATTAAAGTATTCGAATATTCATTTAAACTTCTATTCGAATAGTTAAAATTAATTAAAATTTAGCTTTTTTTTGGATTTTTGACAAAGATCCTGAAGTCTGTCAAGTCACGGCCCTCACAAGTTTCCCAACAATAAAATTTAAATCTAACAATACTGGGCAGTCATAACAGATAGCATAACTGTTAAATGATTAAAAAAATTACATTATATTTCTGAAAAAAATGTTATCTCTATCGCTAATCTAAATCATAAATCGCATATTGAAATCAAAACGTAAACACAGCAATGAGTAATAATTGGCGACAGCCGATACTCATGACAGGGGTCAGGACTCAGGGACGCCAAAAACAAAGAACAGTTGTATAAATGTATAATAAATGTTATTGTTGAACAACGATAAAAAATAATAAAAGCAGTGCATTTTGATTTTCATTTGAATCCGGAAAGAAGCTAACTACAGTCTATGACAAATATTTAAATATCCAAATATTCAAAATTTGCACATCAAAAATTATTATTGTTCAACAAAGAAAAACTGTCCGTCGGATATTATCTACTCCCTATGTAGCCACTTCGTCTGAAGTGTTTGATTTGGTCTGGTCTGGTCTGGTCTGATCTGATCGGATCTGGTCTGACACGGATCTAGTGTAGCCTCAGACTTAGATATATGTTTGTGTGTCTGTCTGTCTGCGACAGTATAGCTGTTTAATGGGTGAAGCGAGTTTGATTGCTTATATAATGGAGTTTTTATTTAATAGAATTAAGTTTTTTTTTCATAATCCCGATATTTCTTTCCACGAAATTTATATGAGTGTTCATTAGATGAATATTTATTCATGAATATTTTTTCGTTGTTACTCTTTTTGACCATTTTGGTGAACTATCAAGTTCCTGGACTAATTTTCCAGATAGTTATTCCATTTATTCAAAGTGTTTCCAGTTTAGAAAGACACTGAGTCATCCTCAGTGTTTTCTGTGAAATCTCTTAAGATTTAGTAAATTTTTTTTAACATTACTGACTCGATTACAAATTGTTATTGGCGACATTGTAAATTGTTCAAACATTTTTTTTAACTCAACTATTTGAATAAAATCAATTTATTTAGATTATCATTCAAAACTTAGAAAAAATATAGAAAACTACAAATACAACGCCCCAAAAAGTAGAAAAAACGAACTAAATCTGTTGTTTAAAAGCACGTCTACTGAAAGCTTAAGAAGAAAGTTACTAAAGTAAAATGGTGTGAGCCTCAACCACATAAGCTCACGGGAGAAGTGAAAACTTTATTAGA
Source organism: Mongoloraphidia duomilia (assembly GCA_039654895.1). Lineage (NCBI taxonomy): Eukaryota > Metazoa > Arthropoda > Insecta > Raphidioptera > Raphidiidae > Mongoloraphidia > Mongoloraphidia duomilia. The sequence goes on from CM077517.1 coordinate 65,269,737, forward strand.
ATATTTTTTAGAAAAATTATAAAAAAATATTTGCTGTTTATATAAATTAAAATGTCAAAATAGGTAGGTTACCTAGGTGATACAAATTTCCCCTCTATTCAAGCATTTCCCCTTTATCGTTACATAATATTAAGATTTCAAATAGATACGTCGCTAAAGAAGTTTTCACTTCAAAAATATGTATCTAATAAAAAAAGTTCGGCCTACCTGTGTGGAAAGCAGTATTGCGCGTATCGAGTCATAAATGTTCCGCGATATGCCTTCCGTGGGGCCGACGATAACAAGAACGTAAGTGGTGCCAAGCAGTGGGATCAGAACCAGGAGAGCTTTAGTGGCTTTTCGATACTGCTGCGTTTCCAGGGTGTTGGCCGACCGGAGTTTTGTTATCAGCACCTGGAACAATACAGTTATTAAGTGAACAGAAAATATTATAAAACTAAATAAATTATCTCTTAATGTACATAAAACTGTCTGTAGAATGCCTTTTGGGTTATACTATGACAGTATTCCAAATAAAGTAAATATTATTATCAAAAATTTCCCCATAAAGCAAGCACAATGCGCAAAATATTTGGGTATACTGATTGACAACCATGTTAGATGGGATAAGCACGTTCAATATAATATAATAAATAAAACCAGGTATTTACTATACACTTTTTATAAGTTGGGACGCATAGTGACATCAAATATGACAGTCTGTTATGTACTTTTCAACAGGATAGCTACTTATGGCATTATTGCATGGGGTGGCGCATATGATAATGCTTATTTGAAATCAGAATGAAATGATTTAGGTGTCATTTTGTTCATAATTTTCCGCTCTGTTAATATAACACAAAAAAAAATTTTAGTCATCTAGCCCATCCGAGAGAAAATCATTACTTATAAAAATAATGAAACCTACAAACAGAACTCCAGTGTTATTTTCAAAGAACGTAAAACATTAATTAATTATTACATTATTTAATAATAAATCGATTTCAATATCCTTTTCTCTTTAGAGTTCGTTTGATTTTGTTTGATCTTTCGTTTGAATATTTTTTGTAAAAAAAATGTTTTTGATCATTATTTGAGCATGATTCTTGTGCGGTTTACACAAATATTGATATTGTAAAATGACAAAGGTGAACAAATACAAATGCAACAATCGCATTTTTTTATTAGTAGACCTGCAGCTCAAACAGACAAGTCTTCTGGAACACAAATCACCGGCAAGTGCAAGATGACTCGTTCTTTCGCAAAATTATCGAAAGTCTATCAGGTTAGGATCCACTGGATCAAAATAAATTATCCAGAATAACTGCGGTGGAACTTTCTCAAACGGCATAACGGCATCCTTAAAGTGAAAAAATTCGTTAAAAATGTTTTTTTTCGGCTCTTACTTCAATTGGTTGAAGATGATGCCTAGATAGGACAATCTGGCGGTAATTTTGAGAAGCATAAGATTTTTTATTAAAGAGTTTCCATAATTTTGGTCTAGAGTATCCTAACCTGAAGTATTCGATAATTTAATGAAGGAGCGAGTTTTTCGCGCTTGCCGGTTCTGTCAAAAATACGTTTGAGCTGCAGGCCTATTTATATAGTTTAATACAAGTTGAAGAAAGTCTAACAGTGAAATTTGCTTCCTGAATATTATTTAAAAAAATTCGACTGATGACCAGTCCTATACTTCCCACCTAGTAAATATTTGCAAAAAATAAACACTCTTTTTTTTTTTCTTTGACTAGGCCCAAATAACCTTAGCTGTTGGTGGTCTTTAAAACACAATTTAATTTTTATTCTTTGAAAAAAGCATGGCCCTCTTTTTTGTTTGGTGATCTACTGATTGGCTAACTTAATATAGCAAAAATTCGACTGATGACCAGTCCTATACTTCCCACCTAGTAAATATTTGCAAAAAATAAACACTCTTTTTTTTATTCTTTGACTAGGCCCAAATAACCTTAGCTGTTGGTGGTCTTTAAAACACAATTTAATTTTTATTCTTTGAAAAAAGCATGGCCATCTTTTTTGTTTGGTGATTTACTGATGGCTAACTTAATATAACAAAAATCATGGTTACCTTGATTTACGTACAATTTTTATTTTTTTTAGTAAAATATTTTTTTTCTCGAAAACTATACATTTTAGAGAAAAAAAATATTTACATTTTTTTCATATTATAACATCTAGAATTCATTTATATTTTTTTTTATCTATGTTAATACGTGACATTGAGGACGTTTTTTTGAATATCTCAGGATCCACTGAACCGATTTGACTCAAAATCTAATCAGATCTAAGTTAAAGGCTGATAAACACAATAGAACAATCGGCATGCCCGTATGTTGTTCCGTTCTTAAGATATCGAAGGCGAAAAATTGACCACATACACACACACATACACACATACACACACACACACACACACATACATACAGACATCAGTCAGAAAATGATCTTAAACGATTGCTAGGGTCTCAAAACGTGAAAATCTGTTAAAATCTCGAAATATTGTTTTCGGACTGAATCCATTACTTCCCTACCATAGTAGAGGTGGGAAGTAAAAATCATGGTTACCTTAATTTACGTACAATTTTTATTTTTTTTAGTAAAATATTTTTTTTCTCGAAAACTATACATTTTAGAGAAAAAAAATATTTACATTTTTTTCATATTATAATATCTAGAATTCATTTATATTTTTTTTACCTATGTTAATACGTGACATTGAGGACGTTTTTTTGAATATCTCAGGATCCACTGAACCGATTTGACTCAAAATATAATCAGATCTAAGTTAAAGGCTGATAAACACAATAGAACAATCGGCATGCCCGTATGTTGTTCCGTTCTTAAGATATCGAAGGCGAAAAATTGACCACACACACACACACACATACACACACACACACACACACACACACACACATACACACACACACATACACACACACATACATACATCAGTCAGAAAATGATCTTAAACGATTGCTAGGGTCTCAAAACGTGGAAATCTGTTAAAATCTCGAAATATTTTTTTCGGACTAAATCCATTACTTCCCTACCATAGTAGAGGTGGGAAGTAAAAAATAAATAATCCAGAATAATTGCGATGGAACTTTTTCAAAAGGCATAACGGCATCCTTAAGGTGAAAAAATTCGTTAAAAATGTTTTTTTTCGGCTCTTACTTCAATTGGTTTGAGATGATGCCTAGATAGGACAATATAGCAGCGGTAATTTTGTGAAGCATAAGATTTTTTATAAAATAGTTTCCATAATTTTGGTATAGAGTATCCTAACCTGAAATATTCGATAATTTAATGAAGGAACGAGTTTCTCGCGCTTGCCGGTTCTGTCAAAAATACGTTTGAGCTGCAGGCCTATTTATATAGTTTAATATAAGTTGAAAAAAGTCTAACAGTGAAATTTGCTCCCGGAATATTATTTAAAACAAGCCGTGAGGTGGGTCGTTTATTAGGACTAAAGTGCGACCCTTGAGGTCCACACGACGAACTTCCCAGTTTGATAAATATTTAATAATAATAATAATTAAATTAGATATTACACAGAAAAGTAATCATTTTAATCATTAAAACATAATTATTATTTATTTTTTTTTCTCCGTTTTGATTTCGATTTTCGGACCCATTACAATAACTTCCAATTGGAAGTTAAAAATAATTGTTATCTATATTTAATAATTTTAAATAGTGTTGCAGTCGGTGGCTTAAATCAGGCAAGAAAAGCTTCTGCCAAAACCGATAAGCCTCGACTACAAAGTAAAAATATAGCGTCAATAGTTTATTTCAATATAAATCAATTCGCATCGTATGATCACTTTTGATAAAATTTTTATGTTTGTACGGCTGAATATAAATCAAAGAAGAAATCACTTCCAGTAACCTCACGGGAAATAAGACCAAAGGTCGCGGGCACAGCCTGGTGTAGCGACAGGCAATATGAAGTGAGATGTGAGGAAAACTTAGCATATTCAAAGCAGCTTGCAGCAGGCTGCACCTTTAACTGTACTTCTAAATTATTCAAGAATTACAGAACGTAAAATGGCTGAAAATATTAAGAAGCGTATACACAATAGAACACCTATAATCTATATAGGTGATCCATTCGGAAAAACGCGATCCAGATTTTTGCCAATCTATCTGTTTGCACTAGTAGTGTTCGAGAACGACTGAACCAATTTTGATGAAATTTGGTACACTGTTCTTTCAAACTTAAAGTATAGGACGCCTACTTTGCATTCGGCTACGATCGGGCTTCTTTTCCTTAACGTGTCTTAACATAATTTAATTCTGTACCCCAGAATAAAAGTATATTAAGTCGAATTTTTCAAATTTTACAGGAAAAGCAAATGAAGTTTTTGTTTGCATGAAATGTCTTCAATATTCGTTAGATACTTGGACTTAATATAAAATAGGACACTGTAACTAGGCACAGAATATTGTTTTATACCAAAACATAGTGTTCAAATTCACTCGGTTCATATCCATTTTTTAATAAATTCAATACGGTTCACGGGTTCTTGGATTAAAATAAATTGTTATTGATTAATAACTCTTTTATTTATCTTCGTACGACGTTTCGTCTCTTTCGAGACTTTATCAAGTACTGTAACAAAAATATAAACGATGGACAACTATTGACTTGATGTATTCGTTTATATTTTTGTTACAGTACTTGATAAAGTCTCGAAAGAGACGAAACGTCGTACGAAGATAAATAAAAGAGTTATTAATCAATAACAATTTATTTTAATCCAAGAACCCGTGAACCGTATTGAATAGTGTTCAAAATTCTGTAAATAAGTATTAAAGTTAGGTAGGACATAAAACAGTCTTGCATTTGAAAGAGGACTTAATATCCCCCTATATTATTAAACGAGTAAATCTTGTATATATATATGTTTCTATGTATCTATATAAATATTTTCTCGAAAACGGCTCTAACGATTTTGATCAAATTTACCGAAAAGGGGTTTCGGGGGGCAAAAAATCGATTTAGCTAGGTCTCATCCCTGGAAAAATTCGTTTTCCTATCGATTTTATCATTTTTAAAAACGGTTTTTTGACCTGTCAAAACATTGTAATATCGTGAGTAGGCTTTGGAGAAAACAAACTACTTTCATTATTTATATGTCAAAATACTCTGACAGAATTTTTAACTTATTTTAAAATAATCCGTGAACTATTTTTATAGTAAAGAATAACAGAAATAAAAACTAAACGTAATTATGTAAGTAGTTTTAACTAATATTTAAATAAATAGATACCTAAGTATGTTATTTTTATATTACCTATATAAAATATGTATATTATGTACGTTAAATATAGTATGACGTATAATCTTACCTAGACTTTTTTTTCTCAAAAAAGAATAACGATTTTGATGAAATTTACAGAATGGGGATTTTTCGGGGCGAGAAATCGATCTAGGTAGGAATCTTGGTCCCAGGGGGAGCAATTAAAAAAAAGAGTTTTTTTATTTATAACTCGGTCAATTGTCAGATCGATTCGAAGCCTATTTCTACATAGATTTTGTATAATATATCACAAGGGTTAAAACTGTAAATGAACACTAATATAAGAAGTGTCTTGCACAATATGTAAATAATGACAAATAGGCGGCCCGAAGGGCCGCACTTCTGGCACCGCGAGTCTGTGTTAAAACACATCGATTTTTGAAAACTATTGTTAAGATACATACAAAAAAGTTTTGTTTAAAAATTTGCACGGCGGCCCGAAGGGCCGCACTTCTAGCGACGCAGGCATGCAGTATATCAAAACACATCGATTTTTAAAAACTATGGTGAAGATGCATGCAAAAAAGTTTTGCGCTGCAGGTTTATAGTCTGACGTTTGTTATTAAAAGATATAATATGAATTCTATTTCTTCGAAAATCGATTTTTGTGAGTTTTTCAGTAGGTACCTTCTATGCAAAAAAAATATTTGAAATTTACTGAAAGTTGCTAAGATGACATCACAGAGAAAAAGTACTTCGATAAAGTTGATATTTGGTATCAATGTTTAAAAATGGATTATTGAAACGGCAACGGGCAAGCAGAATTTCATCTGATTCGAACATTTTTACAAGATATTCAATCTATGAAAATCGGTTTTTGCGAGCTCTTCAGTCAACAAAACAATAACGGCGGTAGATTTGAAAATGGCGACCTAAGTAATATTTACAGGAAAAAATGCTTGATTCAAGTTGATACTTAGTTTTTACGCTTAAAAATACACATAGGTATTTAAAATATTTAACAGAAACAATTATTTAAATTATGTTTCAGAAATAAATTCGTTTCGGAATAATATTTTGAGAAAATAATATCTCACAGCATACAAGTACTATTTTTTTGAACTCATCCGAGCAAAGCTCGGCACCCAGATATTTACCTACTTTAATGAAATAAACCGCTTTTGAAAAAAGTGGACTTAACACACTTGTAGTCTGGCGTAAAGAATTTAAAGATTGAATCATTGTAAAGCAAGATACGGAACACATCAAGTTCGTCATCGTTCTGCAGGGGATGCTTGCTGAGTTCACAACCGATATGCTCGGGGTAGATTAAATATAGTTAAATGGAACGACGCTCCGTAGCTTGTACTATGTGAACTGAAGTATTAAATTTGACCGGCTTGTAACAATTCGGATTATCTAACCGTTCGTAAATCGTAAATACGAATCGTACAATACTCAGTGTATTGTTTTTGTGAATCAGGACATCGAATAATTCGATTTCTGTAGCGTACGTCTTTTTTGATAGTCAAAATATGACATTTTATAAATTAAGCTGTTGTCCATCTAGACTTTGGTTTGTGTCAGAGTTATTTCAAACCAATGAGCCATTTTCCTGAGAGTAGGTACCTACTTAGTTCTTTCAATTATCCACGAGAGGCAGCACTTGTGGTAGGTACAAACATTATTTATTCCCCATTAGTGTCGTGTCATTTTAGTGGTATAACTTAATTATTAAATTATTATTAAATTAATTAAATAATTAAGTTATACCACCAAAATGACACGACACTAATGGGGAACAAATAATGTTTGTTCCTACCACAAGTGCTGCCTCTCGTGGATAATTGTAAGAACTACTCTCAGGAAAATGGCTCATTAGTCTGTTATACATTGATTACGTGAAAGTCTAACAAAGTTAATCTATCAAGTTCGTAGAGGCTGACCCAAAAGAAACAACTAGATTCAATAATGAATTTCCTACTGTACAGCTACATATAATATATATAGTTTACCAACTCGACCGCAGACTTAATAGAATTCTACAACCCATATCGTGTAAATACATCGACGCAAAACGCATGAGGCTACGCGACGTGGATGGAGCATGCAGTAGTGCAGTTACTAGGCCTAGGCGGAACGTGCCATTTGTCGGCTGCCCGTCAGTAGATTCGCCTTGATTAAAGATAGCCGAGATCGTAGGGATGCTCATAGCGTTTCTATGGACCGATCTATTGTAAACGTCCAGTTGTCAGATTAAAATCTGAAAACTGGTAAATCTTAAAAATCTTATAATGACTTTAAGTTTTCTATTATTATTTTTAATCATTTTAAAATAATAATTAATTGGTACAACGATTAGAGTTGATTTGAAAATCAAACATTCAAAACAAGAATCACGAACGTACGTTATACACACGTACACACAGTCGTCTCTCTAAAAACGATGGATTCGAACTGTAGGGACCTTGAAACGCGGAGATACGTTAAAATTTTTCATTTGCAAAATCGGACCCATTACAATAATTACTTCCAATGGGAAGTCAAAAATTTAATAAGAAAAATGATAATATGTAACTTAATTTCTATAGCTACTGTCTTTTTGGATCAACAAAAATATTTCTATTAATTATTTCATTTTTTTTGTGTTTTCGAAAATTTCCTATGATACCAAAAATGGAAGAACGTGCTTCAAGAATTTCAATTTTCCTGTCCAAAGAGGGTATAGAAATACAGCTGATAGTAGAGTTTTGGGTCCCGTCTGCGACACACGTAACATTTCACCTAATCACTATAGTAAAGAAATTTCTAATAGAGGACGCCAGTAAAGATATTTTTAATATGAAAAATGATATACCTATTTTAGCACGCTTGACTGTGCGCCCGCTTTCAGCTAATTTTAGCATCTTTGCTGCGATGTAGTGAGTATAAAAAAAGTTTGAGAAACACCTATACAGCGCCTGTAATACCGTTACACTATGTAAGTGCTGTGGTAAGGGTTAAAGGGTCTTCACTAGCGACGGACACATCTTGTCCAGCAGTAGTTTATTGATTGCGTCACACCGCCTTGTATACCAGCTACTTCTAGCATATAGCTCATTCCTTACACTTGTAAAGTGTCGGATACTCTAGTCCGCCCGTGTCACACAAGAAGGTCAGTGTACTGCACCGCATAATATCATAGGGGTGCCAAGAAGTCGCGTTCACACGATGACACGTTGATATTATACTCCGTAGATATTGCCGCTTATCGATTTAATGTACTGCATAGTTATTGAACTTATTGACCGCTGAATCGCGATAAAAATTGTCATTTTAAGGCAATTCTTTTAACAACAATAATAGTCCTAAAGTCTTCATTTCCCAATAATTTCTCATCAAACTTAGGTATCGGTACTACAGTTTAGTTTTACTCGTAATAATAAATTGCCTTTGCCAAATGAAATAAAATTCTGGGTCACAGAGAATCTTTTCTCTTTTATATGTATCCTATATTATTAAACGAGCTAATCTTGTATATGGGTGGTGAACTGCTCAGGTGTATACAGGGTGTCCAAGACTTGCGTTGTCGGCCGATATATTGATTTTGGGTGAAGATAGAAAAAAAGTTTAAATACAAAAGTTGTATAAATTTTAATGTTGTATAACCTAAAAATATTTTCAATTATACAGTATGTCCCATTTAAGCGTGGCAGATCAAAGTTATGTTTTTTTAACCTAGCACCCTGTTTTTATTTGTTTTTTCAATTCTGCATCTAAATGTGAATAGAAATTGTAAGGGATGCCATGCTCGAAAATTCAGTAATTTTTGAGTTATTCAAGTTTTTTAGAAATTTTTGACACGTGCAGACCTTTACCTAAAATTCGACATAGCCAAAACAAAAACCTTTATCAAACTGAAATTTTGAGGATCACTAGATAATAGACGGACAAATCAATGTCTGTTCTAAAAACATGAATTTATTATACAGGGTGTTCAAAATAAATTACTTCTTTTACCTAACTTCAATCACGTGTAACTTTTGTTTGTTAAATACAACGAGGTTATTTTTTTGCTGGAATTGTATTCTTTAGGATATTTACTAACACTTTTATTAAGGGTTGTCCATACCTAAACTTAAAATTTTCATATAAAAATGTTTGGTTTAAGTATGGACAACCCTTAATAAAAGTGTTAGTAAATATCCTAAAGAATACAATTCAATCAAAAAACCTCCTTGTATTTAACAATCAAAAGTTACACGTGATTGAAGTTAGGTAAAAGAAGTACATTATTTTGAACACCCTGTATAATAAATTCATTTTTTTAGGACAGACATTGATTTGTCCATCCATTATCTAGTGATCCTCAAAATTTCAGTTTGATAAAGGTTTCTGTTTTAACTATGTCGAATTTTAGGTAAAGGTCTGCACGTATCAAAAATTTCTAAAAAACTTGAATAACTCAAAAATTACTGAATTTTCGAGCATGGCTTCCCTTACAATTTCTATTCGCATTTAGGTGCAAAATTGAAAAAAACAAATAAAAACAGGGTGCTAGGTTAAAAAAAACATAACTTTGATCTGCCACGCTTAAATGGGACAGGCTGTATAATTGAAAATATTTTTAGGTTATACACCATTAAAAATTATACAACTTTTGTATTTAAACTTCTTTTCTATCTTCACCTAAAATCAATATATCGGCCGACAACGCAAGTCTTGGACACCCTGTATAGGGATTTAACATGCAAAATCATAAATATGCAGTTTCCTGCTCTCCTGATTATTTTAGAGCAAAATTCATTAAACTAAAAATGATCACTGTTAAATTATCTACATGATATGTCACTTAGTTACAACGAAAATAATTTTTATACAGCGTGGTTACAAAAAATGCATATTTTTGACCTTTTGACTATTATTAATTTGCCAGAAAAAATTATTCTTGATAAAAGTTTGTTTATGCTCTAAAACCTAAAAGGAGATAATTAGAATCGATATAACTCTTCTCGTGTAGAGGGAGAATCTGAAAGTTTGATTTGGTCCAAGAATAGAAAGACCTAGTTGACACACCTTTAAACGGATCGAAACCAAATTTTAAACTTAAGGTTTTAGGGGATTCCTCAAGTATATTTTTCTTATTTTTTTCCTACTCCCCTAAATAAGGGTAGTTTATTGACGAACAAAAATAAAAAATTGCAATATTCTCGAAAACGGCTTAAACGATTTACATCATATTTCATAAATCGTTACGTCATTAATAATTGTATAATATGCCTTCATTCATTTGTTTCATAAAAATTCAGAATGGGAGAATATCGCAATTTTCTATTTTTGTACATCAACAAACTACCCCTGTTTAGGGGAGTAGGGAGGAAATAAGAAAAATCTACTTGAAGAATCCCCTAAAAACCTTAAGTTTTAAATTTGGTTTGAATCCGTTTAAAGGTGTGTCAACTAGGTCTTTCTATTCTTAGACCAAATCAAACTTTCAATTCCTCCCTGTACACGAGAAGAGTTATATCGATTCTTATTATCTCCTTTTAGGTTTTAGAGCATAAATAAACTTTTATCAAGAATAATTTTTTCTGACAAATTATTAATAATCAAAAGGTCAAAAATATGCATTTTTTGTAATCACACTGTATAAAAATTATTTTCGTTATAACTAAATAACCTATCATGTAGGTAATTTAACAGTGATCATTTTTAGTTTAATGAATTTTTGCTTTAAGAAAATCAGGAGAGCAGGAAACTGCATATTTATGATTTTACATGTTAAATCCCTATATACACCTGAGCAGTTCACCACCCGGTATGTATGTAAATTTTTTCTCGAAAACGGCTCTAACGATTTTGATCAAATTTACCGAAAAGGGATTTCGAGGGGCAAAAAATATCTAGCTAGGTCTCATCCCTGAAAAAATTCGTTTTCCTATCGATTTTATCATTTTAAAAAACAGTTTTTGTGACGTTATAAAACAGTGTCGTATTGTGAATAGGCTTTGGAAAAAATAAACTACTTTCAAAATGTATGTCAAAATACTCTGACAGTCAATCTTTAACTTATTAAAATAATCTGTGAATTATTTGAATAGTAAAAAAATAACAACAATAAAAATTAAACATAATTATGTAAGTAGTTTTAACTAATACCTATTTGGTTATATTGAACTCATCCGAGCAAAGCTCGGTCACCCAGATATTATGTATTATACACGTACATGGCATAGTAATATTATGAAAAGTACTTGTGGAAAGCACCTATGCACTTATATAAAATCCGTGTAGACACTTGTATTAATTAATTCTTATTGTACTCTGTATTTTTGTACTCAATTTTTCTGTGCCCGCTCCAGCAGCTGTGTAAGCATTGTATATGTACCTGCGTAGATAGACAACAAAAAATCACAGAAATACGATTTGAAATTACATAATATTCAATGCTTACGTAATATTTATATTAATACCTACAAGAAAAATATAGATTTAAAAAAAATCACGAAAATTACCTTTAAATTTGCTTGCCACTATTTTTTAAAGGCAGAGTAAGTTTGCTATAGGATTTAGAATTTGTCTCACTTATATCAAAGGAGAAATTCCGCCGCTATCCCTATATTATTAAACGAGCAAATCTTGTATATATGTACCTATGTACCTATATAAATATTTTCTCGAAAATGGCTCTAACGATTTTGATCAAATTTACCGAAAAGGGGTTTCGGAGGGCAAAAAATCGATCTAGCTAAGTCTCATCCCTGAAAAAATTCGTTTTCTTATCGATTTTATCATTTTAAAAAACAGTTTTTTTCACGTTATAAAACAGTCTCGTATGACGAGTAGGCTTTGGAAAAAACAAACTATTTTCATTATTTATGTCAAATTACTCTATGACAGTCAATCTTTAACTTATTAAAATAATCAGTAATTATTTGAAAAGTAAAAAAATAACAACAATAAAATCTAAACATAATTATACTTACATAATTATGTTTAGATTTTATTGTTGTTATTTTTTTAACTAATATTTAAATAAATAGGTATATTACTTTTATATTACCTATATAAAATATGTAGTTACATACGTTATGTAGTATGACGTATACTGACGTATAATAATATTATCTACTTATAGGTATGTAATTTTTATTCTTAAAAACGACTAACGATTTTGATGAAATGGGAACTTTAAGTACAATTTTTTTTAACTCATCCGAGCAAAATTCGGTCATCCAGATATTAATATGTAATATAGGTACCAACTGTTGACGAATGCGTGTTTTTCAGTGTTTGTGGAGTGCCAAAGGTGTAATTTAAATTAGGTTCTATAAATCTATTGTGTTGTTTTTTAGTGGATATAAATATAATATTTGGCCAACCTCACAAGTTACTCTTGGCACCTGTTATAAACTCGACATGGCGTAAAACCACTCAACTTAGATGTATCGACGGACAATTTGGGGTTAACGTGTATTTTAATTATTTTGTCGTTTACCGGTGCTTTGATCAAACCCTTTCAATTAAACACTTAATTAAAATTGATGGTCCTTCAATATCGCTGAAATATATCGAGTGCTAACATTTCACATCGATTTCTTTTCAATTATTAAGCGCGGTAAATTAGGTAACGTTTGTTTATTGACCTTTTATTCAATTTTTGTTTTCAATATTTTTATGACAACGCCCTGTTAGGATAGCGTAATTAGATGCAGTTTAAAACTTTTTCAAATATTTTCTTAGTGAAAACCGCATGAAAATCAGTTGAAAAATCCTAAACTGAATACAATTTTATCTTGCAAACTAATTACTAAATGAGGGAACACAAGCACAACTGCTTGTCACATTTAAGATGGAACGAAAAACTATTTTCGCTGTTTGTACAGTTAGACGTGTCTTGATGCAGACTGTTAACAGGTTTTTTCATTAAAAGTTAATAAAAAAGTGTTAAATATCATTTAAAAACCGATAAATAGATTGTTAATTTAAATTTAAATAAATTATTGAAAACACGTTTTACGAAATTGTAATTAAAAAATCATTAAAAATACAATTTGCAATAATAAGCTTTTGCTTTGAAGGGGTTCCAATAATAATTTGCAATTTTATTATTGCAGGATAAAAAGCTTTTAATTTGCAATTTTCATCGAAACAATATACACACGGTTTATGTCACATTTTTCACTTTATAAGTATAGTATACTTATTTCCGCAAGTCATTAAAGCTGGAATCAGCACCGCAAATATAATATTATGTAATATTCTCTATTTATTCTTCAGGCTAAAGACTGAATTTTAATTGCTATAAATTCATAGCTGTTTAAAACAGACGCTGTCAAGTGGATCAATTGTAATTGTATTTTAAAGACCACCAACAGCTAAGGTTATTTGGGCCTAGCACCAATTCATATTTTCAATTCATTTAGATTATTTTTTTTTAATAATAAATTGAAAATCCAATTGACACTTTTACCAGCTCTCGGGCTAGAACTCGGGAACTGGGGACTTGTAATAGAGGAACCATAGCAACGCCATGTAAACAACAGCGTCGCTACACTCTCGGCTATTCTCAAGCCCTCAAGTGGATCAGAGGCATGTTTTTTTCAGGCGTAACGTAGGTCATAGAACATATGCTTACTGTCTCGGACATTTCGTTTTATTTTTTTGCTGAATCTATATTTTGAAAAAACTCGATTCTATTTGTATCCTACAATTTTTAAATTTTGACATTTCTAATGTTACTATTTCCACCTGGTTCTTGGATCGAGCGACTTGAGTTCTTATTATATTATTGCAGTCATCCAATAGAATTTGTTATAAACTAAACATTTCTCCGGGGTATAGCATGTAATTGAGTGCGTTGGAGTTTTTTTTTTAATAAAACAAATTTCAGGCATGATTGTTGACTAACAAATAACACAACTCGTCAAGTACAAGCAGAGCAGAGTTGCTCTACGCCGCATTGGTAGCCCGAGGCGAGCCGCTACCATTCGCTTTTGTCAGCGAACTGAAACACGTTACCTGTATTTCTAAATGTAGGAGCTGCAACAAATCTCAAATGGAGACGGCCTTTTAAAAGTAATGATATCGCTTGCTTCCTAGGTACTTCGAAGAGTCGTTTAATAATTATAGCGGGTCGCACTTTGAGGAATTTGATATTTTCTTACCCTGTTAATCGAACACTACTTATTTTATTACGTTTGAACGTCATTTTTCATGAAGATTTTTACAATTTATATAAATTGAGACGGATCTTGAAAAATGTTTAGGTATGCTGCAAGCGGCCAGCGAGCATTCCGATTACTTTTTTAATCTCTTATTTCATTCGCTTAGTTATTATAACAAATGAAAATCTAGTTGATACTTTCATCAGTTTAGATTAGAACTGGGGGTTTGTAATAGACGAGCAATCGGAAACAGGAATTTGGTTGCACCTAAGTCTGTATTTTGGTCTCAATTAATAATATTTATATTTTTAAGATTTTGATTCACTCCATATAATGTACTCATACCCTATATATAGGTACGCCTACCTCCGGAGTATGGGACAAATATGTTCTCTTTTTCTCTTTGAATGAACGCAACGTATTTAACTTTTAAATTAGGTGAACAGAATATAATTCTGTCTCTTCGAAGTAATTTGTTTATATTTTAAGCTATTTATGTAGCCAAATGAAACTTACTGTGTATTCATTATTTTTTCTCTTTAATTAAACTCAGCATGTGAGAGTCTTGCCAATTTGAAAAAAAAATCACAGATTTCGCAATCCTTGCAACTATCGAGGATATTGGAAATGATAACAGCATATATGAAACATAATTAACTGTTTATTATACACACAATATTTATCAATGCACTGTTTAGTTTTGTCAGGAATAACCCTATTATTCTTCTGTTATATACGCGTTCACTTTTGCTTGATTACTTAACTTTTAAATGGATTTTTCTACAGTATTTATTAACATTTGCTCAAAAATAACACCGCAGATCGTCGCAAATACCTCTCATTAACTAGACATGATATAAAACACATTTCGATAAAAATTGCACTTGTTCAATTTTGCATGATTGCTCCTCACTTGATCGCGACACCGTTGTCTTTTGGCCTTGAACGAAAACTCGTAACTCTGCCCCCATATACGAACATAAACATTTCCAATGTTAAAACAACACTGGTCTCAATCATTTCATAAACGTCAATACCAAATTATAAACACGTAAAGTAAGTAAATCACTATATTACTATTATTGTTATTATTTATTGTAAGAATATTGCTCGAAAGACAAAAGAAATTTTATAGGAGAGGTCAGAATTACAAACAGTAGATGCTACAATACATTATTACAATCAGTGATACGTTCAATTTTAAATTGCGCCTATGAATTTGTCTCCAAAAAGTACAAAAAATCTGAGGTCATGGTACAAAAATAATATAAGAATTATGCTACCTAAGAGCTTTAATAGCTCAAAGAAGCTAAACTTGCAGCTCTCATGGCAAAGAAGATATACGGAAAACTTCAACGAGTACTTATAGTATTTTTTTATTAATACTTCTTTAAATCCTCTTCAAAAATCAAATAATGTAACATATTTTAGCAAAACGACTTCATAATATCTAGACACACGGCAACGTGTGTCAGCCAAGTTCGACAAACACTGACTGTGTATATTTACACGAACCATTTCCAGCCACTTTCAATCCCCCCCCAAAAGTAACTCAAAAAATATTAGACCTACACAGTTGCAATTTTACATGTCTGCCCTCTTGAACACCTAGAATCCCAAATTTCATGAATAAACCTATTATAAGAAAGATTTTTTCGTTGGAGAGCAGCCAATTATATAATTGTTTCGAAACATATAGGAAAAAATCATTTTACCAACCAGTGGTCACAATCAGGATTCTAACCTGAACCTTTCCACTTTCGCGGCGGAATGAGCTTACAATACTCAATCGTGACAAGATTGCTAAATTAATATTCGAAATAATTTTTACTCTCATGTTAGACTCTCACTGGTACGAGGATTCACTTCGTATCATATAGCTATTGATTTAGCAGATATGAATTGACGCTCGCATGTAGTGAAAATCTATAATTGATTCTGAAGCATATATGGAGAATATTAGTTTAGCAATCTTGTCACGATTGAGTATTGTAAGCTCATTCCGCCGCGAAAGTGGAAAGGTTCAGGTTAGAATCCTGATTGTGACCACTGGTTGGTAAGATGATTTTTTCCTATATGTTTCGAAACAATTATATAATTGGCTGCTCTCCAACGAAAAAATCTTTCAATTGCATTTCAGCTGCATAAAAAAACTATTATAAACCTATTATAGTTCTTGAGTTATTAAGGTCTGAAAAGTGCCATTTTTATCACTCACTCACTCATCAAAAACCTAGACCACTTCTAGGTGACTTAGAAACTAGGCATCAAGGAAAAAATCTGAAAACAAGAAATGATCAAATTTATGCACCAAATATATCGGCTGTGTATAGAACATGAATTGTGGTAGAAGAAACGGGTATAGATCTGCACCTCTACCATTATAATTCATAGAATGTAACTTTACAAAAAGTATTGATATCCCACCAAAAACATAAATGTGAAAAAGGGGCCAAGTTCGGCACAAAAAACAGCTTCGGCGAAAAAAGAATTGAGATCTAAGTGGGTGCCAAGTTTTCACGTTTTATATTATAAAATGAATCGTGTGTGAAAACTTGGCACCCACTTAGATCTCAATTCTTTTTTCGCCGAAGCTGTTCTTTGTGCCGAACTTGGCCCCTTTTACACATTTATTTTTTGGTGGGATCATGATACTACATTTATTTTATTTTTCATTAAAAACCATTTCCTTTGTCTCTCATGTTTTTCTTATACAAAGTACGCGAAGCAATTTATTTTTCATATGCTTTGTGAATATCATTTACTGACTTGTTGACTTGTGAGATAATTTAGATACAGAAAACAAAAATTGAGGAGTTTGCGTACAAAACCAGATAAATTCATTTCATTTCATTTTCTAAGAGCGGACAAAAACATCTCAGCCGTACATATTTCAGTTCTGAATCTACACTTTGAACGAATTTCTATCACTCGCTTTTCCATAAAAATTGTTACGGAAACGAACAGAGCTTGTAGAAAATAACCGTATTTTCTTTCATCGAGTGGGGATATCATTTGGAAGGATATGAGGAACATACATATAATTTTTTCAAATTTTTTTGTTTAGGTCCTTTCCCTTAACAATGTTTACTTCCCACCTCTACTATGGTAGGGAAGTAATGGATTTAATCCGAAAAAAATATTTCGAGATTTTAACAGATCTTCACGTTTTGAGACCCTAGCAATCGTTTAAGATCATTTTCTGACTGATGTCTGTATGTGTGTGTGTGTGTGTATGTGGTCAATTTTTCGCCTTAGATATCTTAAAAACGCAACAACATACGGCCATGCCGATTGTTCTATTGTATTTATCAGTCTTTAACTTAGATCTGATTAGATTTTGAGTCAAATCGGTTCAGTGGATCCTGAGATATCAAAGAAAACGTTCTCAATGTCACGTATTAACATAGGTAAAAAAAATATAAATGAATTCTAGATGTTAAAATGTAAAATGTACAGTTTTCGAGAAAAAAAATATTTTACTAAAAAAAATAAAAATTATACGTAAATCAAGGTAACCATGATTTTTGCTATATTAAGCTAGCCATCAGTAGATCACCAAACAAAAAAGAGGGCCATGCTTTTTTCAAAGAATAAAAAAAGAGTGTTTATTTTTTGCAAATATTTACTAGGTGGGAAGTATAGGACTGGTCATCAGTCGAATTTTTTAATATTATTGTGAAAAATTATGTCCGCCCCTTGACGCTTTAAGCGTTGGATTGAAAATTCTGAAAAAATCAAACAAGTGAAGAGACAGGTAAATATATCTTCTAATTCTCATTTCTGAAATATTTTGAATTTTTTCCTACGAAATTGTTTAAGGAAATATTCTAGACCTAGCAACTTGAAATTTAGTAAGCGGATAGATTACTGCGGTCTGCTGGATGCTCGGTTAATATTTTTCTGAAATTATTTACCGTTATTTTTTCGTTGAAAAATTCAATCAAGTGGCGTCGAACAACTAGATTCGAGAGCGAGTATAATTTACGTATTAAAATATACCTCCTAGATAATATTTTTATTTACGGGCTAATTCCACAGGATATATCGCTATAACTTACTGCCAAGTGTATTGTTACATAAAAATATGACAGTTCTCATAATAAAAGTTGACAGGTAAAAAAATAACAGACAATTTTATGATAACAGCACGTGCTCAAAACATTCACTGCCTTTAAGTGTGATAATTCGTTTTGAGATGACGGGTCATATAGCAGCTGCACATTTATTATTAACCCTTTACTTTACATTGCAATGAAAAGGGACAGCACTGTACCGGTGGTGACAGACTACGTTAAAGTGAAACTTTAACAAATTTAATAGCTTGACATTTTTTTCAAATATGAAAAAAACATTTATGCAACTTGCATGAATTTTATTTTTTCGAAACGTTATACATTTTTAACAAAGAACCGTGCTTTCTTATTTTTAGATAAATATTAATTAAAATTACAGGCCATTTAATGATTTAAGACGCCTGTAGGTGCCTTTTG
Organism: Mongoloraphidia duomilia; assembly: GCA_039654895.1. Classification (NCBI taxonomy): domain Eukaryota; kingdom Metazoa; phylum Arthropoda; class Insecta; order Raphidioptera; family Raphidiidae; genus Mongoloraphidia; species Mongoloraphidia duomilia. Next base: position 65,288,619 of record CM077517.1, read on the forward strand.
CCCTAACCAAAAATTTAACACAACCGGCTTTGTGGTCGCATATAATATATTAACCTGTTATATTTATACGGTCCGTGGAATTTATTATTTTATTTGCATCGCGGTGTGTTAGTTGAGGTGGCTCTGTTAGGGGACACAATCTACAAATTATCTTGCGAGCTTATGTCTTAGAATGCTAATTCGTAGAAATGCTGGGGCAAATGCAAGTTCGGCTAAATAATAAATGACAGCGCGCTGATTAAAAGAACAAATGGACTATTTAATGCCATCGCATAACTTTTTCATAAAACTGGGTCGTATTTTCTAAGAGAAACTCCGTAAAGAATGTTAATTGTTGCATATAGGATGCGCTAGTATTACGAGGATATTTTAAAGAATATTTTTCGCTAAAAATGAATTTAAAATTGTTGACAACGACCTTTTTTGTTTGTCCTAAAACTTCCTGTTTTCGAGTAATTTTCAAATAACTATATTTTTTAACGCTTTGAAACCTCTCGGAGATTTCAAAGGGAGGAAAAAAGTTAAGGTCATGTGTTCTAAGTTCAATATTTTTTTTATCTAGAAGAATTGTTTGCCTTTGACGACTGGACTATTGATATTAATTATTTTTTATCCATTCATTAATAAAAATTAAGCTAAAAAGGCGACTGATGATTCGTTTATCACTCAATGTACATGAAAGTAAATATTGTACATTAATATTAAGGTACCGTTTACTTTATTAATTTTAGAAACTGCGGCTCCCTTTTCTTGCCATACCTTTCCATACGGAAATGTGAGAGCACCAAATTTCGAGAGATCAAATTATGGAATCTTTTTTCTTTTTGCATAATAGTTTACCTCCCAAAGGAGTAAAGGATGATAATATATTATTAATATATTAGTTATAGGGGACCACCTTCGACAATTATCAGCAAAATAATTCCCTTTGATATCCTGCATTCGCACAGACTATAATGGCCGATAGTTTTATAAACTAGCGAGCCAACCTTTATTAGCAAGTATATAGGTTTATATTTATAACACGAGACTAGAAAATGTACGAAGAAGCAGCTTATTTTATGTGCCGCAATAATCTGAAAAGTGGGAATCCTCTCTTTGTGCAACGGATTGAAACTGTGTCAGCAGAGAGTCGCTATGACGGAGATTATTAGATATAATATAGGTGCTATGCTGGTAGCAAAAGAGTGCAACAAAAATTCATTCGTTAATTAATGATGAAAAGAACTCAGGTAGTTTATTACCTAAATTGGCAAAAATATCACCTGGGTCGATTTTTCATAACTTCTTAAGAAACATTTTTACTTTACCATATAATACGGAGTGAACATGTTTACTCATCAATAATGTAAGGTATTGTATTTGATTCAAAATTTTAGCGAAAATATTTATGCAACGAATAAGTATATTACCAAAATGTTGCAAAACAGTTCAAGACCCTGAAAAATACCAGCTCTACTGAAAAGTTGATCAATCTAAACTCTAAAGAGAAAACTGATTTCACCTCCTCGCAAGATCGCAAGAAAATTAGTGTGATATTTTAGAGAGTGACAGAGAGGGTGGATTAAACTGACATGACATAGGTACTGTGGTAGCAGAGAAGATAACGGATCTCCAAGTATAGAGGATAATAAAAAAATACGTAGTCGTTATATAAGTTTTAGAAAACTTTATAAAGAACTTCTGATTTTGTGAAATCGTGGGCGGGCAGTTTGAAGATATTATAGTTTTGGTAAAAATAAGTTGTGCTTTTATATTATGGAATTAAAAATGATTTAGCAATGGATATATTATAACGCATTGAAACTATTCGTAAAAAAATATATTGATATATTCGAAGGTATAAAATCGTAAAGATCTATTTAAAATCTTGAAAAAATACGTATTTCCCTCCTTGTAGGTACTAGAGGTGAGAAGTAAGAATACGAACAATCGTTTCGGATTTAGTTAGAGTTCGAAATTTTGTTTTTATCCGGAATTTTGTTTTTAAATGTTAAATTAAATACGAAGAAAGGGCCACAACGCTTCAAAGGCGACCGTCAATTTGTCTTTCGGGGTTAAAAGTGCAAACCATTCAAATTACACGTAATATCAAAACATGACACCCATCCATCTAGAGGACAGAACATTTTAAAGAGTTTTTAAGGCTATAACTTTTACAGTCCTATTGAACGACTGCTCCTACCGGTACAGTGGCTTGATTTCAGTTATAAAGGAGGGCAGTATAACCTAGTGGTTAGCATGCTTGGTGCCGCAACCTCTAGAATGGACTGCCGTGGGTTTGAATCCCACCTGCGCTCATGGATGTTTTGTGATGTTATTTAGTTTTAAGAAAGTTATTATTTAGTGTAGTTGAAAGACGCTAATGACCTTAGATGTCGACGCGTCTATAATCTACAATACATAAATTCAGTTATAAACTTAACTCTAAAGCGATTATTTACGGGATAAAATGACTGGAACAAAAGCCGACATAATAATAGGTTGGTAATTGTTTTTATACCGGCAATTTAGTTTTGCGACATCTCGTGCGCGAGTATAGTATCAAGTGGCCACCAAGTAGAGTAGAGTAGAGTGGAGTGTAATATTATTGCGAACTCACCCACATAATGATTAGCAGAAACAGTAGGTTGACTGCCAACACGATGAGCGCAGGCGCCTGGTACAGCCAATCGAGTTGGTGCGGACTCATCCATGGACAGTGGCGCCACATGTTAGTGTCGGCGCTTACTATCTGTAACAGGGATAAAGGATTACACATCACGTCACGTGACAGGCTTAATATCACGTCAAATTTCCTCGCACCCGCAAATATATAAATACAGAATAATAGTCTACCGGGTGTGCGTCGAAACTGGTCACCGTAGGTATACCTATGCATATGAGGTCCTGCTATATTTTAATACGAAAATATTTTTTGAAATCTTAATATTATGTAACGATAAAGGGGAAATGCCTGAATAGAGGGGAAATTCGTATCACCTAGCTAACCTACCTATTTTGACATTTTAATTTATATAAACAGCAAATATTTTTTATAATTTTTCTAAAAAATATTCTAATGAAGTTTTCACTTCCCCCGTGAACTTATGTGGATGAGGCTCACCACATTTTTGTTCTTCCCTTACTCTCCAAAATAGAGTCGGATGAATAGTGTTGCCGTCTAGACAAGACAAGACAAGACTTTCAAAATCTTGTCTTGTCTTGAAATATCAAGACAAGACTTCACTTAAGTCTTGTCTTGAAATATCAAGACTTCACTAAGTCTAAGTCTAGATTAACAAACTCTTATCTTGCCTAATATCAAGACTCTAGATTATTTTCAAGAGTCTTGATCTAGATAAAGCAAGTCTTGTCTTGTCTTAAAAATTTCTAGACAAGACTTTTGCAAGTCTTGTCTTGAAAATCTAGACAAGACAAGACTAGAGTCTGAAAGTCTAGATCTAGACGGCAACACTACTGATGAACGAATATCGAAAATTGCGATTTTCTCAAAAAACGGATTCAATGATTTTGTTTATATTTCATACTACCATTAGTTTGTCTCGAAAATATCTGTAGTCGACGCAGTCGGTCGAGAGTCGGTGCGGTGACCCAGTAGCATTTATTTTTATTCACATTTCGTCACGAACTAAATTTGTAACTTCTATTTTCTTTGACAGGCTATCAAATAATATAATAATCAATCATTTTAATCCATTAGTGGTGTATGAAATAATAAAAAAAGCACAAGTTTGTAGGTATATAATAATCATGGACGCTAATGACCTCTGTTGTCGAGCGTCTATAATCTACAATAATCACGGATCATAATGATTACGCATTACTTTTACTCTTTTAATTGCTTTTAAAATTTAAATATCGTAAAAAGTTTGTTACGTCGAATAAAATTTGAATTTATTTTTCAGTAAAATGCGACTAATCATACGTTAATAAATTTTACATTTTGTTCGAATAAAAAAAATAAAAAAACCATATCCCAACAGTTGGTCAGCCAGAGGGAAAAACTGTGTACATAAGTGCATGCAAATATATTCAAACATAGACATACGTAGGGAGTTATGCAATGAATTCTGCAAATGTTGTTTCTATATTTAAAAAATGTTTCATTTAAAATTTTTCCGTACCTACGTCATATCATACGAAATATTATACAGTGTTTTAAAAATTATACAAAATAAACAATAAAGTTTTTCAATCAATTTCCCGGTACGTATTTTGTTATACATGCAGAAATATACGTCTACCATTAATTCTTTATTTGGCAGCCATGTAGGTAGATAATAAAATAAATGCATTAAATTTTTATAAAATAAGGTCGAACCTCCTTCAAGAAAGGCCACCGAACAGAGAAAAATAATAACATTTGGAGGTCGGCGCCAATTTAATAAAAGTAAATAAAAAGTTTTAGTAATTAAATTGGCGCCGGCTTGAAAATGTTATCATTTGAAGGAAATTCAATTGTTTTTATAAAACGAACTTTTAATAATATCGATTTATTCATGATTCACAGTACAGTCGCGGACTTAAAAAAGTTTACACCTGTTTCATCTAGTTACCGGTTTTTTTAATTTTTGCATATTGTAATTTGGCCTTTGATAGTAATGTATCAATTATTAAGGTTAGATCCTAAAGATTCAATATGAAATTATTATCAAAACACCTCAGTTGTTTATTACACAATTCAAATTACTCAATATTATTCAATTAAAACATAAGAAGATTGGATAATATTTGCTACTAGCACATCCCTTCCTTCAATCTTGCATTAATTCTTCTTTTTTGTTTATTATTTAAAAATTTCGAGGCATTTAAACGACAATTATTTCTTTTAATTTTTGACATTTACATTTATCTGTTAAAAACTATATTTGTTGCTAAGCTACTGACTTTTAGTGAACTTACACTGAAAAACTCAAGTGTAAACTTTATTAAGTCCGCGACTGTACATTCAATTTTTCCGGATGCTAACATTTTTTTTCATTATTTTATAATGTTTAATGTAATAATTTTCCGAGTAATTTTCTTATTTAAGAATGTAGAAAATGTATTTGCGGCACAGTTTAAATAAATCGTTTTTGAATTTTTTTTTAATCGCTACTGAAAACGCGATTAAAAAGAAAATAAAGAAATGAGCTCAATTCAACAAACATTTAAAAAATAAAACACTATATTATCATAAAAGTACCGAGAGCTTATGTTGATTTATTCGTTAAAGATTAAATTAATAAATGCCTGGCATTCAATTAGTAAGTATATTTGAATTAAATATCTAATTTGTGAGCGGTTTTGCAAGTTCTTTCGAGGGGACTAAACTTTATTACGCTACCTGTTGCTTTGTCAGTTTGTGAACTTTGATATATTTTTAACGTTTCTCGTTTACCAACAGTATTTATGTAAAGCATGTAAAGTGTATATAAATTAAATTTTTATTTTCCATTTAGTCTTTTTCTCGAAGGAAAATATTAAAATATTTTGAAGAAAACTCCATAAGCAATAAAAATAATTTGTTTCTTGTATTTTTAACATTATAATATATTTAGGTGTGTTTTTCCTACTGCCTCACGCTGAGAAACGGTAATTCCTGTACCGGCCATCTTGTTTGAGGTTTTCCATGGTTTCCCTCAAAAATTCCAGATGAATATCGAGATGGTTCCTTATTCAAGGCCATGGCCGATGACCTGTCAAACTCCTATGCTTCCAAAGTTGCCTACCTTATCCTAATGTCCTATAATTCCTCCATTCGCACATTGCTATTAAATGAGTTGAAGTATAATAAAAATGTATAAAACGGGAAGTGGTAAAAATGGAAAATAGTAATGGTGCGAACGGCGTCTGTTATGACATAATGCCGAGAAACGGACGTTAAACGCATTATTATTATTATTATTTATATATTTAGGTGTATGTCGATGTTTCGAAAAACTTCATCAATTAAATGTAAAAAAAAAAGTTTTTTATTTTTATAGACGACTAACTGTAAAAACTGAAATTTATCTGACAAAAGACATTTCAAAAGCACTTTATAAATTATTCTAAACTCTATTTTGTATTATTTTATGAAGACATTATTAGTTATTTAATATTTTAAAGTTTTCATATTTAGATTTTTTGCATTGAAATAGCATATTGCACTACAAGAGTCGAAACATGCGTTTGCAACCAGTGTGAAGTTTGCTCTCCGAGGTACGAGGGCAGCAAATCACACGCGCTGCAAACGCAATGTTTCGTTCCGAGTATTTGCATATTATTTTTCACAACAACTCTATTGACAATTCGATTTAAGGTACCTACCTACAATTTGGGCGCGCAAAAAAGCCGTAAAAATATTAGATCTGTCAGATCTATGTGAAATTTATGTGGGGTTATGTCTGTCATTTTGACGTTTTCGAATATTATATGCAGATTGAAGTTGGCGCGACTGAATCGCCCTATCTCCCTCTTGACAACGTTAAAAAACAGAGAAAACCGACAACTGAAAATTTTCGTCCCTAGGGTTGAAACTCGCAATTTCAACCCGCTAAACAGGTACCGAAAATCGAATTTGCAATAGCGGCGTTGTGAAAAAGAATATTCTAATACATAAACAGACTATAGTGGGAACAATCAGGAACCCCAAAATACGTCAGTATAAGTACAGAAATGCTTACTAATTATGTATATGCGTGGTGTTTCATGTTGCATAACGTGACAACAAAGAAACATTTATTGATTTTGTACAACTATAATTATTATTACTATTATGACGTACTTGAAAATATTATGTTCGTTAGTTGAAACCGCATCTTGCACTCGAGTAAACATATTTGTCGCCATGTAACATGAGTTCAATTACTAATCACAGAGAGTGAGTAATTACTTATTAATTACGGACTAGCATTTCCTGTTTCGAAACTCTAATAACATCTGCTATTTAACTGCATCTACTCGTATGTAGCAAATCTTCTGTACATACCTACATGTACGGAGATCTAAAAAAATTATAATTTAAAAAAACTAAAAAACACGCTTTAATGAACTAAAAAGTAAAAAATAATTAATTTCATTGTAAAAAAGCGTGGGGTAGTATGAAAATATGATACAAAGCACCCCACGCTTTTTTACAATAAAATTAATTATTTTTTACTTTTTAATTCATTAAAGCGTGTTTTTTAGTTTTTTTAAATTATAATTTATTGTTGCTTTTTAGTCCTGGAGATCCTGGTCAGGATAATAGGACAAACTTATGGAATTATTGTATCGTCATCGGTCCTCGATAAGTGTGCAAAGTTTCAGTTCAATCTGAAGTTTTTTGCTTTTTTTTTTTTAGTCCTGGAGATCCTGGTCAGGATAATGGGACAAACTTATTGAATTATTGTATTGTCATCGGTCCTTGATAAGTGTGCAAAGTTTCAGTTCAATCTGAAGTTTTTTGCTTTTTTTTTTTTTAGTCCTGGAGATCCTGGTCAGGATAATGGGACAAACTTATTGAATTATTCTATTGTCATCGGTCCTTGATAAGTGTGCAAAGTTTCAGTTCAATCTGAAGTTTTTTGCTTTTTTTTTTAGTCCTGGAGATCCTGGTCAGGATAATGGGGACAAACTTATTGAATTATTATATTGTCGTCGGTCCTTGATAAGTCGACATAGTTTAAACTAAATCTGACCGTTCAAAGTTGGTCAAAATCAAGTTCAAAGAAGTCGGTTACAAACTGACAAGCAAGCAAACATACAGGTGAAGCTAATAAAAGCGTGTTAAAAATACTTTTCATTTGAAGGCCTACAAAGATAAAAAAATCTTAATAAGGAACTTTTTTTTCGAAATAGTAATTGAAAAATATGTAGTATTAAAATTAAAAGAAGCCAGGGGTGTGACTTCGTCTGCACACAAAAACGAATAAGATCAATTAATATCGCTTGAATTTAATATTGTTTTTCATGTCTTGTTCAACGGTGGGATCGATTTTCTAATGCACTGAAAGGTAGGACCAAGTTTAATTAAAATTTTTAAATTGATGAAAACGCATTTAAAGTTTTGACTCGATATCGAAAATAATTGAGATGGGATTTTCCATCACACATGCGATGCGACTTACGACTTAATACCAACTTATTAGAATTTGTGAACTCAGATCACGTATTCGGTGCGACATACGCTTGGCAACATTATCGCGTCTCAACGACATATTGTACATTGAAACTGAGTAAGAGCAAACTCGAGTGGATTACTTAATCTGGACTTACGCATAAAAATACGCTATTTTAATTATTATTTTAATATTTATAATATTGTAACACAACCTCTGTTTGTAACATAGTTTTTTACAAGTTTTTTTTAGAGTTTATGGGTATTTTGCACAACATTGAGATAAGAAAACGCGTTGCTAGAATGTATGTCTATCTTTTGCTTTTTTATGACCTTCTTCGACCTTTCACTTTCACCGAATTAGTGGAAGTGAATGGTCGGAAATATTTATAATACGGTGGGAGAGAAAGGTTGGTGGCCATAATAATACGGTGGAAGCGAAAGGTCGGAGAAGCTCATCATAATAATATGGTGGAAGTGAATTAATATAATTTAGAGTACCTAATTAATATATAGAGAAAATTAAATATAGTAATAATAGTAATAGTGGGGCCCGTTAAGCGTTTCAACCTTGCACTTTGTGATAGAGAGATGCCACTCGGTACGAATGTTGGTCGAACCCATATCTTCACTTTAAGATGTGAAGGCATTTTGGGCCCCGCGACCGGGCCCCTAGACAGGGTGGTTGCGTAACTTTCAGGGGCAAAACGCCTGTAACTCAGCAACCGTTCCTCGCACAGTCTTGGGGGTAGTCTCATTGGATTCAGCACACTCTATTTCATACGGGACGGTCCTCAGACCACCTTCAAAACCTCCACCAGCCCGCGTATAGGGGTGAAATACAAGTAGTCCATTGAAATGTTAATTTTTTTTAGGCTACGTTTGCATTTTGGGTAGGACAAGGTTTTTTTTTTCGTTGCGTGGGGGGGAGGCGGTGTAAGTTTAAAAATGAGTTTTCGGGGTTGGCAGCCACCTCATTTGGCCGCCACCTTGAAGAGGGGGTGTAGTGGGGCCGTTAAGTGTTTAAACCATGTACGACGTGATAGAGAGATGCAAACGTAGCCTAAAAAATTTTAACATTTCAATGGACTACTTGTATTTCACCCCTATACGCTGGCTGGTGGAGGTTTTGAAGGTGAACTGTGCGAGGAACGGTTGCTGAGTTACAGGCGCTTTTCCCCTGAAAATTACGCAATCACCCTGTCTAGGGGCCCGGTCGCGGGGTCCAAAATGCCTTCACATCTTAAAGTGAAGATATGGGTTCGACCAACATTCGTACCGAGTGGCATCTCCCTATCACAAAGTGCAAGGTTGAAGTTGGATTCGTCGCTTGGCGACCCCACTATAAAGTCGTCAAGAAAATTTCATTGGAAATGATAATTTTCTGTAAAAATAATTGAAAATAAAATAAAATAAAACTATATTTTTTCGTATTTGAACAAAAACATGATCTGAGAAGAGATAAGGAATTGATAAATTACAGACTTGGATTAATGCTTTGAAACGAAAAAATAGCAAAAAAAGATAAATTTTATTACGTTCGATATGTCTTCATATTTTCCGCGTATTTGTTGTATTTTTGATAACACTGAAAACAAAAATGTAATTATACCGATTGTATTTGTTTTAAAAGCAGACCTTTGACCACACCGATTACCCATACCTTAATACTGATTGCATTACAAAATATGAGTTCCGCCCCCATAGTCAGTTACCGTGATTTAATGTCACCCTTTTCGCAGTCCGGTCCCCCCTTGAATTTTTTGCGCCATGACAACAAGCACTTCCACTCACGATGCGCTGTCAAACCAATTCAATGCATGGACATAATCACTGACCTAAATACGTGGACGTCATTTATTTATATTCATTAAAAGGAAATTAATATTTTATATTTTTCACTGCGTTGATGTCGTAACTCGTAATGCTACAGCGTTTAGTCTGACAGGGTGATTGATTTGGGTACAACATTATATCGTTGGGAATGTTTGGCACATCATAGCGTCAGATTTTATTAACGCAATATTTATGGATAAGCAGGTACGTCATAGAACAGCGTTGAATAATTACCGAAATTTTTTAAAATATACTCATTTAGCAGCTATATTATCACAATTTTAATTTATTAAAATTGCCGCACCATAACAGGAGGTGTTACCAAAATAGAATTGAACTTTAAGTTGGTGTTTTTCATTTAAAAACATTTTTATAATAAGTACGTAATACATTTCGTTAGCAAAAAATGTTATGAATGTTAAATAATTTTTCAAAACAAAAGAAGATTTGCTGGCAAAATACGGCCATTCGGATATAATTCAATTAAGCACAGACAATACCTTATAACATATTCCTCGTTATAACACGGTTCGCTTAAAGCTGTGTTTCGCTATAATGCGGTTTACAAATTATTTTACATTGTATAAACGCTATGTAAGTCTTAAAAACTGGCGCTGCGCTGTTTTAGGAGTTTTACCGCACCTCCGCTACTTTATTTAGCGCTTGATTTTCTTGGAACCATTTAATTATCAGTACTAAACGAGGCATTATTGAACCAAAAAAAAATCACCGTACTTATAGGTACCTACATATAATAACTTGATAACCTGCCAAGGCAAAGGTGTTACATGTTATATTTTCATTCATAAAAATGCTCATAACATGACAATGGCCCACTGGAGTGTAAAATATAGATTTAGGTTTCCTCACCTAATTCACACTGTAAACATATAGTTCTAAACACACACATAGATATATTACATTAGTTAACAGCTAAAGGTTGATTCACAAATTCGATAAAGAAGTAGGTACAACACATGCTATATAGATATTTCGCAGTTCTTTTTACTATTATGTGTGCTCACACTGAATAGGTACGTACACTAGATCTTTGGTTTGTGTGTTGAATAATAAACATAACTAAATTCCACTAAAATATTATGTAGCTAATCTGTAAAAATCTGTCTATAATATAATAATATGCAAAACATATATTTTTACTTGTCTCAACTTTTTGAGTTATGCTGCCGTCGTAACGAGATTAACAATTTTTCTCGTCTCGATATCCGAGATGAGATAGAGACAAAACTATCGCACCAGAAACGATAGTCAACACAATTTTGGAAGGGGGGCGATAATTTTTTTAGGGGGGGCGATAATTTTTTTAGTGAGGCGATAATTTTTTTAGGGGGGCGATAATTTTTTAGGGGAGCGATAATTTTTTAGGGGGCGTTAATTTTTTAGGGGCGATTATTTTTAAGGGGGCGATATTTTTTGGGGCGATAATTTTTTTAGGGGGGCGATAATTTTTTAGGGGGGCGGTAAATTTTTTAGGAGGGACGATAATTTTTTTAGGGGGCGATAATTTTTTTAGGAGAGCGATAATTTTTTAGGGAGGCGATAATTTTTTTAGGGGGTGATAATTTTTAGCGGGGCAATAATTTTTTAGGGGGGCGATAATTTTTTTAGGGGGCAATAATTTTTTTAGGGGGGCGATAATTTTTTTAAGGGGCGATATTTTCTTTAGGGGGGGCGATAATTTTTTTAGGAAGGGCGGCAATTTTTTTAAAGGGGGCGATAATTTTTTTTAGGCGGGCGATACTTTTTTTAGGGGGCGATAATTTTTTTAGGGGGGCGATAATTTTTTTAGGGGTGTGATAATTTAAACACAATTGTGGAAGATCGAAATAATGATTGAATCAGTTACATGATCAAAATCTTCTTCTTAAAATTTTAAAACGAGAACTAGTGAAAGGGCTTGAGAATAGCCGAGAGTGTAGCGACGCTGTTGTTTACATGGCGTTGCTATGGTTCCTCTATTACAAGTCCCCAGTTCCCGGTTTCTAGCCCGAGAGCTAGTAAAAGTGTCAATTGGATTTTCAATTTATTATTAAAAAAAAAAAAAACAAGCCGTGAGGTGGGTCGTTTATTAGGACTAAAGTGCGACCCTTGAGGTCCACACGACGAACTTCCCAGTTTGATAAATATTTAATAATAATAATTAAATTAGATATTACACAGAAAAGTAATCATTTTAATCATTAAAACATCAATAATTAAAAAAAAAAAAAAACGGCTGAACCGATTTTTATAAAATTTATGTCGGATCAAAATGACGTTAACACGCCTCGATTGACACCCTTACGAAGTCGATATAATTTTTTATTCGCGAGATATTGTGTAAAATCTACTTTTTTGGAGGTTATTTGGTTAAGAAAAAAGAACGGCTGAACCGATTTTAAAAAAATTCCTTTCAGATCATATTTACGTTAATACGCGTTGATTGGCACCCCAACGTAGTCTTAGAAAGAAATGGACACATACATACGTACGTACGTACGTACACACACACACACACACACACACACACACACACAGACATCTTTCTAAAAGTAGTGTAAAAATAGTGTAGTGACCTTGAAACATAAAATTTTTTTTTCCTTTTTGATTTCGATTTTCGGACCCATTACAATAACTTCCAATGGGAAGTTAATAATGAATTGAAAATATGAATTGGTGCTAGGCCCAAATAACCTTAGCTGTTGGCGGTCTTTAAAAACACACAATTAGAACTAGTGAAAGTAACAATTAGAGGTCAATTTATTTTTAAAAATAATAATAAATCGCAAACAAAATGAAATGGTACTAGGCCCACCAACCTTGTTTTTTTTCTCACAGGAAACGTGTAAAGTTTCTGAAAGATAATTTTTGCTACTCTATTAGAGATGGCACATTGAATTATTGAGTCGATATTTTTCGAGAATTCGCGAAAGGTTATGCCTACTCTCGCGAGAAAATAATGCACTTGTCGAGTCTGCAATGCTATGTAAACTTAGTGAAAGTCAGTCAAAATCGAGTACCCTTGATTTCCATTCATGATTCGTATTCACCAACTATACTTACTGCGTTATGTGAATCAACCTTTAAATAATACGTTGCTCATATTATTATTATTATTATCACGATATGTAATGTTATATGTGACAATTGTGTTACACATTATAACAAGCCGCCTGCTGTGAATGCGAATTGAATGCATGTTGCTTTGTTCGAAAGAAACTTGCCTGTCTGTCTATCTGTCTGTATAACATACAAACGTCTCTGTTTATATTCATTTTTAATCTAAATCTATAAGCATTCAATGATGTCACAAATATTTAGTTATTTTTAGCTTTTTCTATCTCACAACATATTCATCAATAGATTTAAATTGTAACGGGATTTCTGTCTGCAATTTCTTTTCAAATAGGTCCCCAAACTTAGACCGGTTAAGATATTTGTTACGTGGCTATGTCTGTGTACAGAATGTGCAGATATAGGATTCCCGTCAAACAAGAAGATAATGATTAATTAACTGTCTCTCAACGGCTAACAAATGGCTGTAAATATAGTAACGGATAAATGAATTTCGCGCTACAGGGAAATAACAATATTTAAAAAATGCCATAATATTCTTTGAAAGGATTTTTTTGAAGCGTTTCTGGGAGAGGAAAAACTTATGGGTTCGCGTCACCGACATGCTCATGTTAAAAGTATATCTATAGCTATGAGTGTGACGTATTGCGCTTGGCTAGCCGGGAAAGTAATATACTGACGTACGCGCAGTGGCCTATGTACACGTATATGGCCCAACACATTAAACATTAGTACTGTGTGTATCTATCTATCTAAAGTTGAATTGATTACGTGAAAATCTCAATGTGTATGTTGTTTAAATTGTGTTTTAGTTTGATTATTATTTTAATTGTAGGACCATCGTGCAGTACACTAGTGAGTACTAAATATGTTAATATTTTTATATAGAAAAATTTTGGAGGATACAAGTAATTCAAGAATTACAAGGCGCGATATTCATGTAGGTACTGTGTGTAAACGGTTTTATCGAACATAGGGAAAATAACACTGAGAAGATTTATAATTTTGTAGTAGGCTATGAGCCATAAGACCTAATATAAATATGTATTGGATTACATAGGAAAACCAGTAGGTACAGTGAATTTTTTAAACAATTTTCCATAGCAACGGTTAACTATTAAGCGTTACTCGGAACCGGCTAAATAAAAAAGTCATGATGTGTCGTAAGACACCCGACAGAAGCTATGCTTCTTACGAATTGTATATAAAACCGAATTTATCAAAGATATAAATAATACAATTAAAAAGTTATTATTTGATCGCCATTTTGAAATCTGACGCCATTTTAATTTTTTGTGTCTTATTAAATTCTCAAATATCAATTTTCAAAAGGATCGGATAATTTCTACAAAGAAATATAAACCTATTATAAAGATCTTTTTTACTTGATTTAACGTTATCGTAGATACTTATATAAAATTAATAATAAATAAATAAAACACAGCAAAAATTGATTTAATCAAGATGAGTCTAAAATAGGTCTGATCACAACGAAATTATAATTTTGAATTACTTGTTTGTTTCAAAAGCGTAGCTAACAGAAACTGCCAAACAAAACAATGTTGTGTCGACAATGTAGAGTATTATGTTGACTCAAAAAGACACAACATAATGACCGCCATTTTTAAATATGACATCATTTTACTTTTTTGCGTCCTATAAAACTCGCAAATATTAATTTTCAAAAAGATCGGATAATTTTTCAAAAAAGTTCATACGGGCGCCATTTTGAAATCTGAAGTAATTTTTTGTGTCCTGTAAAACTCTCAAATATCAATTTTAAAAAGGATCGGATAATTTTAGCAAAAAAGTACCTACATATGGCCGCCATTTTAAAATATGACGTCATTTTATTTTTTTTGTGTCCTATGAAACTCCAAATACCGATTTTCAAAAAGATCGGATCATTTTTGCAAAAAAGTAAATATGGCCGCCATTTTGAAATCTGACGTCATTTTATTTTTTTGTGTTCTATAAAATTCTCAAATATCAATTTTCAAAAGTATCGGATAATTTTTACAGAAAAGTGCATACGGCCGCCATTTTTAAATCTTACATCATTTTATTTTTTTGTCTCCTATGAAACTTTCAAATATCAATTTTCAAAAGGAACGGATAATTTTTACAAAAAAGTACATACGGCCGCCATTTTAAAATCTGACATCATTTTATTTTTTTGTGTCCTATGAAACTTTCAAATACCGATTTTCAAAAGGATCGGATAATTTTTACAAAAAAGTATATATGGCCGCCATTTTGAAATCTGACGTCATTTTATTTTTTTGTGACCTATGAAACTCTCAAATATCAATTTTCAAAAGAATCGGATAATTTTTACAAAAATGTACATACGGCCGCCATTTTGAAATCCGACGTCATTTTATTTTTTTGTGTCTTATGAAACTCTCAAATATCAATTTTCAAAAGGATCGGATAATTTTTACAAAGGAGTACTACATATTTCCGCCATTTTGAAATATGACGTCATTTTATTTTTTTGTGTCCTATAAAACTCGCATATATCAATTTACAAAGGGATCGGATAATTTTTACAAAAAAGTACATATTATGGCCGCCATTTTCAAATCTGACGCCATTTTATTTTTTGTGTCCTATAAAACTCTCAAATATCAATATTCAAAAGAATCGGATAATTTAAAAAAAAAGTGCATATGGCCGCCATTTTGAAATCTGACGTCATTTTATTTTTTTGTGTTATATGAAACTCTCAAATATCAATTTTCAAAAGGATCGGATAATTTTTACAGAAAAGTACATACGGCCGCCATTTTTAAATCTTACATCATTTTATTTTTTTGTGTCCTATGAAACTTTCAAATACCGAAAAGGATCGGATAATTTTTACAAAAAAGTATATATAGCCGCCACTTTGAAATCTGACGTCATTTTATTTTTTTGTGCAGCCTATGAAACTCTCAAATATCAATTTTCAAAATGATCGGATAATTTTTACAAAAAAATACATACGGCCGCCATTTTGAAATCTGACGTCATTTTATTTTTTTGTGTCCTATAAAACTTTCAAATACCGATTTTCATAAGGATCGGATAATTTTTACAAAAAAGTACATTTGGCCGCCATTTTTAAATCTGACGTCATTTTATTTTTTTGTGTTCTATGAAACTCTCAAATATCAATTTTCAAAAGGATCGGATAATTTTTACAAAAATGTACATACGGCCGCCATTTTGAAATCTGACGTCATTTTATTTTTTTGTGTCTTATGAAACTCTCAAATATCAATTTTCAAAAGGATCGTATAATTTTTAGAAAGGAGTTCTACATATTTCCGCCATTTTGAAATCTGACGTCATTTTATTTTTTTGTGTCCTATAAAACTCGCAAATATGAATTTTCAAAAGGATCGGATAATTTTTACAAAAAAGTATATATAATGGCCGCTATTTTGAAATCTGACGTCATTTCATTTTTTTGTGTTCTATGAAACTCTCAAATATCAATTTTCAAAAGGATCTGATAATTCTTACAAAAAAGTACATATGGCCGCCATTTTGAAATCTGACACCATTTAATTTTTTTGTGTCCTATAAAACTCTCAAATATTAATTTTCAAAAGATTCGGATAATGTTTACGAAAAAGTACATATGGACGCCATTTTTAAATCTGACGCCATTTTATTTTTTTGTGTCCTATAAAACTCTCAAATATTAATTTTCAAAAGGATCGGATAATTTTTACAAAAGTGACGTTACACTACTTCGTGACGTGACTTTTCAATTGTTTAGTGTGCTTTATTTCCTTAGTCTGATTTTATTACATTTATCCGAAACGTTACCGGAGAAAGACCTTTTGCCTGTGAAAATTCAAAAGTACGATTTGCACCCGGACGAAAGCCGGGCCGGTCAGCTAGTTACCATAATAATGTATTGTCACCGGAGCTACACATGTGTGCAAAATTTCAACTCAATCGGATCACGGGAAGTGGGTGAAAATTTAAAAGTACGAATTACACTCGGACGAAAGCCGGGCCGGTCAGCTAGTTACCATAATATTGTATTGTCACCGGAGCTACACATGTGTGCAAAATTTCAACTCAATCGGATCACGGGAAGTGGGTGAAAATTCAAAAGTACGATTTACACCCGGACGAAAGCCGGGCCGGTCAGCTAGTTACCATAATATTGTATTGTCACCGGAGCTACACATGTGTGCAAAATTTCAACTCAATCGGATCACGGGAAGTGGGTGAAAATTCAAAAGTACGATTTACACCCGGACGAAAGCCGGGGTATGAACGTCGAGAAATTTTGGTCCGATCCGATCGACGTCAATAAATTAGTTACACGTCATTTTAACTCAGTAGGCCAGGGTTTTTAAACTTAAATTCAAACATCAGCAGTCAAAAAATTGAATAACTATATTTAAATAATGCAATATAAGACAGAGCATACGTTATCTTCCAATATCCATATCACACTGTGCAACAGACAAGGACAACCGAAACAAGTTCGCGATTTATTAGATAAAGTCGCATTTATTTCGTTTAATAATCATATAAATCTGTATAAAAAAACAGTTTTGACACAATATTATACATGAAATCTATCTAAAATTTTCTGCTCTTTCGTTTAAGACAGGTTTCGAATCGATCTGACTTAAATTGAGCAAACTATAAGCAAAAAACACCGTTTTTTCTAATTTGCTCCCCTCTGGGGCCAAAATTCAAAAATCGGGCGACGTTAGGATCAAATAGACCCCGAGAGGAATTGAACAAAAAAAAGTTTTTTAAAATCGGTTAACCCGTTTGGGCTGTACGACTGATACAAAAAATCCGTTACAGATTCACAGATTCACAGATTCACAGATTCACAGACGTACAGACAAAGCGAGTGTATATAGGCGCTTCTAGCTTCGCTAAGATCGCGCCTAAAAATGAATAATGAAAACAAAGCATTTATTTTTAAAAAGTTTTCACTTCTGTCGGCAGCCCCCATGACTGCCAATTTTTTTATTTAAATGCGCAACCATTTGTTATTTTATTTCTTTCCCAGGGTGAAATTTACTATAATGTAGACAAGCTGTTTTTTTTAAGCAGAACGGTTTCGGTCTCATTTAATAGGAAAAAAAAAACAAAAACAAAACAGGTGTTTAATTGTCCGTGTGGAAATAAAACGTTTTCGTGGAAAATATTCTTGAATGCACCGACCGAAGCCTTAAACTTCTGACATACATAATATTCTACAATCAACGTACATGCGCGCAGATCTACCTACCTACTGACTGCTTCCGGCATCCGTTCTGTTTCCTCACTACTTTGTGTCTATGTTATTACCTCTTCTTTTTGAAGTAAACAGCTACTTTCAAACATTTTTCTTTCTGCAATCTGGTAGCACACTTTGTTATTTTTTAATTAAAAAACAAAACGATGTTTATTTCTTTGTAGGTGGGTGGTTAGAGAAAATGCAACTATAAAACTTTTTCCATATACTTATATAACAAAATATTTTGTTTCAAAATTAAAGTTAATTCTTATTTGAGAGAAATTATATGGAGTTTCTTGATTCTTACTGTTTTGTAGGTAAAATTGATACACGATTGTTAAAGGCCTGTATCTATTTATATTTTTGTAACATTTATTATTTTCATTTTGGATCGGGCGACGCGTCACTTCATAACGCGGAATAAATAACTACACGTTAAAAAGCGTATTACAAATTATTATTGACATTGTGTAAAATTGAATATGATCAAATGATGTCCAAAATAAATTATAATTTAAAAAAACTAAAAAACACGCTTTATAATGAACTAAAAAGTAAAAAATAATTCATTTTATTGTAAAAAAGCGTGGGGTAGTATGAAAATATGATACAAAGCACCCCACGCTTTTTTACAATAAAATTAATTATTTTTTACTTTTTAGTTCATTAAAGCGTGTTTTTTAGTTTTTTTAAATTATAATTTATTTTTGCTTTTTAGTCCTGGAGATCCTGGTCAGGATAATGGGACAAACTTATTGAATTATTGTATTGTCATCGGTCCTTGATAAGTGTGCAAAGTTTCAGTTCAATCTGAAGTTTTTTTGCTTTTTTTTTAGTCCTGGAGATCCTGGTCAGGATAATGGGACAAACTTATGGAATTATTGTATTGTCGTCGGTCCTTGATAAGTGTGCAAAGTTTAAACTAAATCTGACCGTTCAAAGTTGGTCAAAATCAAGTTCAAAGAAGTCGGTTACAAACTGACAAACACACAAGCCCGCAAGCCCGCAAGCAAGCAAACATACAAGTGAAGCTAATATAAGCGTGTTAAAAAAAGAATGTATAAAATTAAAATTGATTTTTTATACTTTTTACTCATAGAAAACTGAATCAGTGCAAGCGCTAGTTTTGAAAACATTTCGATAAACACCTATAAAATATCATCTTGGCCTCAAAAAAAATTTGAAGAAACTTTGGTAGTTTTGATGTTTTTCTGAAGAACTGTCCGAAAAAATCTTATTAAAAATTTATTTATGCATTTCGAAATTGGAAAACATTTTTCTTGCTAATAACACAGCGACTGTCAGTTTCGTTTCAGTTCAAATGTCGTTTCTTACAAAAGAAACAGAATTCGAAAACGAGTACCTATTTCGTTTAGATAAAAAAAATTCCCTGATTTTATATTACCTATAGTTTATTTCCGTCGATGATAAATAAGAATGGCAAAAGACAACAAAACAAACAGAAAAATAAAACCTCAATTTTCTTTTTCTAAAAATATCAATTATCAAAAGAAATATTGAAGTCTACAAACGAAACGTTTAATTAATTTATTTATTTATGTGAAAGCTGACAGCAGTTTTCATGGTAAAGAAAAGTGGAAAACATTCTCGCGGATTTTAATTAATTAATGTTTTCTGTTGAATCAACGAAAGTTTATTAAAGCATCGATACTTAATTAGGTGTTTGACGTCTGAAAGTTTCATTTCTATTTTTGATAAATAAATAAATAAAATTATTCTTTTATTATATATAACAGTGTACACTGTACATTGTACAATGCATATAAAATTAAGATATTATTTCCTAAACAGATCATTTTTCAAAATTTCGAATGTTTTTTTATGTTTTCCATATCCAAGAATAAAAAAAAAGTGTGCGTGTGTACTATGTACACACTTCAGAAGTTATACTCCTTTTACGTAACAAAACAAAAATAACTCCAAAAATTTTATCCAGCGTGCCAGTACTAAACGTTTGTGAAAAAGACGATAAAATAATAAAATAAAGATATTAAATAAATTAATTTAATTTAATAAATTATTAAATATATTTATTTATTGTATTTATATCTAATTATTTATTAAAAAAAAAGCATGTTTGTGTTGAGATTTGGACCCGGGATCCATTGCGTATGATGCGACGGCGCTACCGCTTTAGCCACGGTACGTCTTTTATAGCTGTGCTGTATAATAGGGTATTATAATCATGAAAAATAATAATAGAAACAGTAGAGATGTTGTAGTACGAACTCATATTTAACGAAAGCGGCATACACGAGCGTTTGTATAAAAATTACTTTTATTAATGTTCACATGGTGTAACGACTTTAGTTGAAATTTTACTAACGACTAACTTCATACCGTAGATTTTCGTGACGCGATGCGCGCGCATCCTAAAAATTAACTCTCATCATTTTTCCATAACGCGGCCAAAAGGAGTATAGCTTCAAAAAGATAAATTTTACACAAGAGTGAATATGTGTCATAATACTATGTAGTTATAGGCAAATACACTAATAACAATAATAATTAAAGGAATCAAAGAAAACACCAGATCAACAAAACTCACACGCGAGAATATAATCGCGGATCTTTTGAAATTCAAGGTGTGAAAGATCTGTGTTTGGACAGCCGACCAGATTTGATTAATTCTGATTTGAGTCGCAAGATAGCATATTAAATTTAAATTAGTGCCATTTTCAGGAAGCAATAATATTAATTATTGCAACTGTATAACATAATGGAAACAGCTGTGGTAGCGATATTACACAATAATTAATATAGCAGCTCAGTTATGGCTCGATGTAAATTTACTTAATGGACTGTAAACACGATACTAATTGTCAGCCTAAGGTAGGTAAGTGTTTGTCGCATCCGTGAAACCACTTAAGACAAGTGAACCATTTCGAAACGTCAATTCTACAGGTAAAGCGTGCAACAGTCAGCAATATTTCGTGTACAGAAGTAGTTTGCAGTACCAAATATTGGTTCTAATTAGTCTATTTGCCTACAGAATATATTATAGTTTACACGCACATAATATACTGTTGGCGATGGTCGGATAACGGAACCTAACAACTTTCAATTATTCATAACTTGAATTAGTATTTTGTACTTTAAAATTGTTGTTAATTGCTTTGGGATTAAAAAAAAAACTTTTTTATTTTTTTTCTGTAAAAAATAAATTTTATTACAATATTAATCTAGCCGTGTATAGTGAAGTTCCTATACTAAAATGAAATGCAAAAAAAATATTTTTAAGTGTGAAAGAATTAATACTATAGATTAATAATATCTTTGCTTTGCTTACTCATTCGAATATGATGTGCAATAATCTATATATTTAAAACACAAGCCCTATTTCTCTAGACAATCCGCCAGCAACCCCTGCTCAACCGATTGACATAATTTTTTTTTAAAACTGAGGCCTTTAGTCCACAGATATGTTATCGCTATTTTTTTTTTGTGAAATTTCTTTAAAAGGGGTGATTTCAAGCGATAATAGTAAAAATGACGAGGGGGGGCAGTGGGGTGAAGAGAAACGTAAACAGAGAAAATCCATCGGCGTTCACGATACATGAGTGTGAGAGAAATGCAAATATGTACGCATGTCGTGGATAGGCTATGCAAACAATAAACAATGAAACATATTGACAGTTGTACATTTTAATTTTTAGAGCCCAGATTTTAATAGGGTTATATTGACAAAATTTTCAAAAGTATTTAAAATTAAACAATAAAGATGTATATGTACGTGCAAATTTTTTTTCTCTTTTAAATATAGTACTTAGTTACTCAAATACCGACAAACTCATCGATTCTTTTCTGAAGATCATTCGTACGTAAGTATTACACTGATAAATACGTTCTATAGCTTCTAAAAAACTACTATTTTACGTACACTTTAAAGTTATGTTTGAATCAAAAATTATATTAAAAACATATCGTTAAAAGCTAGGTTATGTGTTTTACTCACCCGTTCGTATACACAGTGATATTGAGAAAGCTTGAAATATATATTTCTTATTGTTTTCTTAGTAAAGTGATTCATATTACATATAAAAAAAGTTTGTGTTGGCAAACATTTTATTTTGGTGATAGCCTTTACTAAACCATTGTTCTTTGAAGACAGTGTTAAGTCGTCGCAAAAAAGTTTTACACGGGTACACTAGTTACCTAATTAAATTATGTCATAGTGCCTGTCTATTTAAAGTTACCAATCGATGACTTGGCGGGAAATATTGCTGGTAGTATATTTTGCACTGTATATTAGACGACGCAAATTTTATTGTATGGTTCAGTACGAAAAACCTATCTTTATCCAAATTAAAGTTTTACTCAATAAGTATAGAGCGTCCAAGTTTTTTGATGTGAAATTCCTTAATAGATATTATTATTTAGTTTATATTTAATTATGTTTCTTGAATACAGTTTTGAGAAATAACTGACTAATGTCGGCCGTTTATCATACATTATTTAACACGCTGTTTTGTTAATTTGCTGTTATTTCTATAGTTACTTTGTATGTTTTATGTTTAACAAAACAGCGTGTTAAATGTACGATAAACCCGGCATTAATTTAACAATATAGTGAATGATTAAAGTTGCCTTCTTTTTAAATAATCAAGTTCTCCGATTATATATTTTGTTCCAAATATCTTTGTTTATATTCTATTCATCGGAATATAATACGTGTGAGATATGACATTGTTAATATTCGAACTCATTTAACAAAGGAAAGTTTGACACCGCAAATAAAATTTTAGAACGTACAGTTGCGAGTATCTCTGTGTTTGTGTTGCTTGAAGTTGGTACTTCATTTCGAACTTCCCACATTATTCGTAGGCGTATGTGTTTGCTGTGTATTATTGTAAATGTTTAGTATAACTATAGCGCAGATAAAATACCTCCGGTATCCGCACACCTACTTTGAAATGTCGGATTAGTTACCTACACGAAATATTGTACATTTGAAGTTTGTGTTTAATTTCCGACATGAGAAAATTATTTCTCTACTCTTTACCACGCTGCAGCTGACTCGGACACAAAGCAGTTTAGAATCGGCTCAACGAATTTCCCATCCGTTTTTAATATATACAGGGTGTTTATAAATGGATGCCTGCACTTTAATTAAGCAAAAACACATTTTTTGCGCCCTCTGCGGCCAATAAAACAAAAATTCATTTTGTATGGCATGTATCGCTGAAAAGGGGCCTCGCTTTGAAGATACTATTTTTTTTTAATTTTTAATGAATTGTTTTATAGGTTAGGTATTGTATAAAAATGTACCAAAAAGAGTTTGCCCCCCCCCTTTACTTCAAAAAGTATTCGGTTTAAAATTTCGAAATAAAAAAATATCAGGCATATAAAGATAACATGAAAACTATAGAGAATGGTGTATGTAACTATCGTCGCACGAAGTAGGTAGAATTGTTTAGAGAAGAAACCAGCAAGATGGTCGACTTGTGCAGTAGGAGTAGTGGGGAGAGCCACCTGTGGTAGAATATGAACTCGCTCGGCACGAAATACGCCTGTCAAGTCTGTTGTGTGCCATGCGCCACCCCTTTAAACTGAATTTGAACTCGCCCGGCACTAAACTCGTTTGTGAGCATTTATGATGTCGGCGGTGTTTTTTCTAAACAATACTACACTTTACTGACATGCTTGACCGGTTTTTATATATTATGAAATTAAGATTGCTGGAAATTCCATTTTTCAATGATATACTTTATCAGCACTTAAGTTAAGATTCCTTCGATTCCTGATAGTTGGCAGCCATTTTATTCACAAATTCGGAGATGGGAGAGTTCAATGAGCGGTCTGTTCAGGCGAACCGGCGCAACGGTTGGCTACACTGGCGGTATTGTTATACTATGTTATGTACCTATAATATAACGTAGGATACTTGGAGTTTGTGTTTAATTTCAGAGAGCTCGCGGCTCCCCATGCCGTGTGTACTTTATATAATATATCCGACTATACAGAAGCAAGAGCAAGGATGGTGGAATCTGCGGCCTTTTATAAAATAAGTCAAAGTTCACCGAGCTTTCAGATACATAAGCTGCCGGTATGTAATTAATATGACGAAGCACACACGTCATTTACCTTCGCAGTCTCCAAATATCTGCCTGTTATGTCAGCATGAAACGCTTTGTTACGCAGGGAGACGGATCTATGATTGCTTTTACAGTGTAATTATTTAATTTGCAGTACCTATACGATCTACTATTCAAATTTTTTTTAATCATGTAATAACAATACTTTACTATGAAACTGACTATGCAGGGATATTATCTCATTTTATTTTTATATAACACGTTTTAATGCTTTTTAAGGTTCCGTACACAAAGGGTGGAGCCCTAAATAATTTGTTCTCACAATACTTTCGGTCTATCACAGACTTCTATAGCTCCTAAACTATTTAGTGTAACAATATTGAAATTGACATAATATAATAACATATTATGTAAGTTGGTGGTTCAAGCCCAAAAAAATGCAATTTTTAAAGTAAAAACTAATTCCTTAGGCGCGCTTTGCCTGGGCTGTTAACAACAGTGATGTGAAATGCACTCGACGGTGACAATCGGGGCTACTCGGCTCAAACACGAACACGTATTTACAATATGATGTTAATAGTGTGTAGTTAATAAGTGTGCTAATAGATGACTCAAAAAACTTAATACGAGTAAAAAGTCATTTGTAGTTCACAAGTGTGCTAACAGATGACACTAAAACATATATTTTGTAGTTCGCAAGTGCGCTAACAGATGACACTAAAATTTAATATTATCGTTAAGGTATTATATTCATTAAATTTAATTGTGTAGGCCCATTTTAATATATTTATGATTAAACTGTGTGATTAAAAAATTATATATATATTTTAAAATTAGAAAATCTGAAGTTTTCACTTCTGTCGTGTGGTCATAAGCACACACCCATTTTTTTTATTTAGGAAACTTCCATACATCGAAAATTAACGGGCAAAAAATCTATTTTTTATAACATGATATCACGTGTTTATGAATCTTGAGCAGAGAAGCAGAGTAATAAACAATTTTTTTAATTTTCAGATCAATATTGAAACCTGTAGGGTTCACAAAGCTGCCAATTTTGGTACAATATTTGTGATTTAGGATTATATAATAATATGTCTTATAACAAGTTACCGAGTGTCCATAGTCTACAATATTTATATTTTAGTTCATTGACTGTCCTAATCTATCGCTTATGAGTCGTTTGGAAGGATAAAAAATAAATGAATTTAATTCAAATTCGAAGTTCTATTCGCGAGATAAAATATATAGTCAAAACGAAACTCAAAGGACAAAAAAATAATTTTCTTTCGTAATAAGGACCGAGACATCGGTTCGTATGGCAACCCAATCAATGTTTACTTTATAGAGAGTTTCATTATTGAGTTTTGACTGTACCTTTAAAATTTAATGTCAAAACATATGCGAATGTTGAATACAAATTAGTATGGTACCTACAAATTTAGGAAAACTCTGACTGCTTTTGAATGGATGATTGAACATTTTTATCATCTGTGAAGTTACTCAAAAATGAAGATAACATACCCTATTTTCTGGGCAGGTTTTTATCTGCGCTCAGTTGCTTTTCTCATATTTTGACACTGCGAGAATCACTAATTTTTGGTCAGAAATATCACCCATCCCTAATAGAATATTGGCAAGCGATTTGGCTAGCGGCGTCCCTACAGAGGTCAGTTCGATGTTATTCAATACACCAGAATATAATATTAAATTAACGTCTGTCCCACAGCTGGTGTTTTGCTGCTGTTGCCATAACATATATTACTTCCCGCTTGCCCACAATCCTCCCACCATTTCACATGCATAATAAGTATACATAGACAGATATATAGATTCTAGATTCATCTAAGTTTAATACGCGCAAAAGTATAATAATAATAATAATAATAATAAAATAATAATAATAATAATAATAACATTCAACATAAAAACATTGATGAAAATCAGTACCTATATTATAATAAAAAAATGGGTGTGTGCTTATGACCACACGACAGAAGTGAAAACGTCAGATTTTCTAATTTTTGGTGTCATCTATTATAGCGCATTTATGAACTAAAAATAATTTATTACTAAAATACTAAAATTGTATTTTTAATTAATTCCACCTTGGTTTCAAAAAAATTATAATTATTGTCAAAGAAAGAATATAACAAAATAAAAAAATATATAAATAAATATCTTGTAGAATTTAGAAAAAAAAACTCCAAAAATTCTACGCTGCCATCAGGTCTCGAACCCAGGTTCCTTTACATAGAACGCAAAGACGTAACCAACCTATGGGTGGAAGTGTGCAGACGTCCGTTTTTATGATATAAGTATGTTGCAAATTCTTACGGAAGTAGTTGCGAACGCTTCACATTTTTACAGTATCCAGACAAAGAGTGCTTAACGCGCCTAAGGAAGTCTCCACTTCAAAAATTTAATTTTCGATAAATCTATTAAAAAGCCACATTAATTTGAAAAAATTCCAATCACAATCATTTGAACAGCATTTTTCTCTTTCTTTTGATTTCTGAGTGAATTCTTTAATCAATTTTTTTTGTAAAGAAATCACTAACATCTACGTTCCCCTAAGCTTTTTAGACACATGACATTTAATATTTGAACTGGAAACTCGATAAATCGCCCGTTTGATGTTCTTCTTTAACTAGCCAAGAGTAAAAGGAATGAGAATTATCTGTGTTGCTGCCGGTTCCACGCCATAAGCGATCAGGTGTAACGTCGTGTAAATGAGAAAGAGAAATTTTCTTATAAGAGACTTGAGAAACTTGTCAAACACAATAAGTATATTTTGATGATTTTTATCATCTGTAAAATCGTCTGCTTAAAAAATGAAATATTAAATGAATCTTCGTTTTGTAAGCAGTTATTTAACGTACTATAATGTTCGATAAAATAATTTATTAGAATTTTTTCATATGCTAAATTAGACTAAACGATGTGCAAAATATAAATAGGTAATTCTATGTTATAATAATAAAGACAAAAAAACGGGTTGGTTTTACCTACGTCAAAATTTGGACAAAAACTAGAATTAAATCCAGTACCCATATAAATAACTGATGATGAATTTATTTTTTTATAACTTTTAGCCAAAGATTGAATTTTACTCTTGGTTTTCGAACATTTGCTTCCATCTGGGTGTAAAATTTTATCTCATTTAAAGCGAGTCTTCATGTCTCATAACGCTTTTTGACGCACTGCTTTTGTAAAAAAAAGTATATACTATGTACCATACCTATTTGAACATATTTTACTCTCCAATTCTCGAATACTAAAAAATTAAATCCAATATATATTTTAATCTACCCATACCAAAAATAATATAACCAATACTGAATTGTACACCGCAAAAATTATTTTTAACACATATCTATAGGGTACACATGATATACAGAATATGCCAAAAGTTATCTCGCATAGAAAATAATTAAATCAAATGCATGTTTCTTCAAACCACTTTCTTACTCGGCATGACCTTTGAACATTCCTAAGTAAAGTGGCATTTTCTCTAAATTTTAACGCGATGGCTTCTTTTAGATATAGGTGACTTTCCTACGGGACATGACTTTTGACACGCTCTGTATACTATTAAATTTTATTCACATGGCAACGCCACAAAATTAATCTCGCGAGGCAAAGCCATTACAATGTGGACCGTAGGTACAGTGAAATTTTGTTGATTAATTACTTAACAAGGTATAGAGAGGCGGACGAATCATGCATAATACATTAATTATTCTGATAAAAAAATGAAAATATCTATGTGTTCCAAAATCATTTTTCAAAATATATTTTCAATACGCTTCACTGTTAAGAAGATAAAGAAAATAATCTTGGCTCTACAATAAATTGACGCCACGCTCCCTCATTATTATAAAAACTTTGTACTAGTTTCATAAAAATAATTTTTTATACAGCGGAAAAAAATATTTCCTGGCGTAGGAAGCGGTCGACGAAAGACGACAGAAAAGTAAAGTGGCTTCTTGAAAAGTTCCATAGTTACGACTTTTTTTACAAGAGCTTATTACAACCGACAAAGCAAGCTGAGCGCTGAAGACTTTAAAGAAGAAAAGATAGCAACGCATAATAAAAGTATAATGCGTTATATTAAAGTTACATTCTTGCACCTGTTTTGTATAAAAATATTTATTAATATACAGATTATTGTCTAGATTACCTATCGTTT
Source organism: Mongoloraphidia duomilia (assembly GCA_039654895.1). NCBI lineage: Eukaryota > Metazoa > Arthropoda > Insecta > Raphidioptera > Raphidiidae > Mongoloraphidia > Mongoloraphidia duomilia. The sequence continues at coordinate 65,317,088 of CM077517.1, forward strand.
ATAGTGTCCTACGGGAAATTTTTACTAAGTTTCGTGCGAAATAGAATCTTTACGTCATAAAATGCCGTATCTTTTGAGGGACGCGACCTCAGCATAGCTGAAAGCGCTTATTATATGCACTCGCTTTGTCTTAAAATCTGTGTGTCAAGCTATTTTTATCACGCGTGAAGCCAACAAAATCTCGAAATTTCTCTTCGTCGATCAACTATGGTATTGTATATTATGGAAGATTAGTTCAACTTACGAGTGCCTTACGTTTGTATTGATAAAATGAAAAAACTCGGGTCGCAGTGCCAAAACCCTGCCGACAATATAGTGTATTTGCTAATACTGGCATCGATGCTTTATTATGTGAACTTAAGTTTGTTTTTGAACAAAATAAAAAATTTAACCCCTTAATACATCCCTTAAAATAATATTTTTTTTCTTAATTTCAATATTTTTATCAATGCAACCTCGGTACCAAATTAAATACACCCTTCAGTAAGTAAAGCACTATCCGCAAACTAGTGTTTTCATAAAATTTGTAAGTCCGGTCCTGTCGGGCCGATTTTATTAAAATTTTAGAAACACATTTTAATCTTCATTAAAGGGTTAAATTTTAATTTTGAAACGATTCTAAGAATTTTTTCGGCATTTTTGGGCCCAAAAACATTTTTCAACCCCTAAAAACCACCCTTAAAATAGTCCGATCGGGCCCATTTTAAATAGGCTTCGTACGGTGATGGATTTCAACGTGCCTACCAAATTTCGTCAAAATCAATTAACTCTTTCGAAAGTTATTGCCCGTACACACACACACACACATACACACACACACACACACACACACACACACACACACACATACACATATATCTAAATATATAAATATATATATATACATATATAAACAGACATTTCCAAAAATGGTGCCAAATTGTTTAGGAGGCAATGAAACGTCGAGAAATGTTGGTCCGACCCCTAGGTCCCGCCATCCGACCGACGCCAATAGTGTATGTGCCATATGGCAAATACACTAAAAATTATGTAAGCACGGCCGAAGAGAAAACTTAATCTATTCGAAGTTCAAAACATGGCATAATGTCGTTACCATTCTAACTACCATATTATACATAGTTACAAAACACAGCCGGCACAGCAGTGACGGCTAAACTCGACTTCCACCGAGTTTACCCGAAGAAGCCTGACGGGTCAGACTTATTCCAATAAAATGGTTTTAATAATATACGTTTTCTGTTCAGTCAATGAGAACATAGTCTGTCGGTTGACCTTGACTGAAATAAAACACGTAAGACTTCGTGATTCCGTCATAAAGTGCAACAGGTGGTTTAATGGATGCCGAAATCAGGTTGGTATGAGCGGAAAACTCTATACACGCGAGCTACCTACTGTGTCAGAATATACCTATATGTAGGTAGTGTGTACCTAAGCAAGCGCTTTTCTCATTCTCGTATCGGTAATGATTTCATTTTATTTAATCACCGCCGCCATCTCACTTCGTATTACGAGTAATACGAGGAAATTCTCTAACTGGCTTACAAGGCAAAAGCGAATTAAATCTGCTGTGGCTTAAAACGTATAGGTATTTGTTGATTGACGTTAGGTGTTTTGGATTGAAAGATTATTTTGATGGTTTTGTGATAGTAGATAGTTTACAGCTTATATCTAGATGTGTAATGGATGGTATTTTTTGCTATACCCACTACAAAATACCTACTTTTCACTGCATTTTCAAAAAAATTTGACAGTTCATTTGCGTCGCCATCTTAACTTTTACATTATGCCGTGAAGGTCGTGAGTAAGTAATGGCGAGCGCACGCAGGCGTATATACAGAGCGAATAAACAGAAGTTGCTATGGCAACTGTTTACTTGCCATACTAGTGCGGTAAGTAAAACACTTTCCGCACACTTGCCTGTTAAATGATTCATTAAAGGCCGCTAATACATACATCGAAAGTAGCTATTTTGTAGTGGGTATGGGAAAAAAATTGAAACTTGTTAACTTCCCAGACCATTGGGAAGTTATTGTAATGGGTTCGAAAAGCACAATTTTAAAAAAATTTAAAAAATCAAAATTTGTATTTTGGAAAAATGTATTCATGATCAGTGGTTTGAAGCAGTAGACCATAGAATCGAAAAAATATTTATCGTATAGTATTACACGATAAAATATATTTTTTCGATTATGAGTTTTTGCTTTGTTAAGTTACCTACATACGACTAAATCAATCAACACGTTAAAAAGACAACTTAATTTTGATAAATTAAATACAAGGTATCTATCTATCTATCTATCTATCTATCTATCTATATTATACTAGATCAGTGATGCGCAAATTTCTCTTTGTCTGGAACTATTGATAAAAAGCTTAGACGCAGGAAAAAGATTTTTCTATTGAAGGCGACAAAAAAAAAGAGTCCTATGTCGCATTTACCGCCCGATTTGCCACTGGATCGGTAATTGGAATTGCTATTAACGGTAAAAGTCGACGCAGAAAATGACGCTGGAAATATTATATACCTAGTTGTACAACATAATGTAGAGTACACTTATAAATATATTGTGTGTTATTATAAACGCGAAACATAATAGCAGCTCTTATAGATATATAAATTGAACTAAATGTGCGTCTATTGTTAGGCATGAAAGTGATAAACAACACTTTTTATGTCCATTAAGATTAACAAAAGCTGCTTTTAAGTTGAAAGGTTTTCATTTGACACGAATTATTTCTTCTATGCTGAGAAAATATTTTCATAAAATATTGAGAGGTCAATAATTAATAATTTTAGTGCTTTGCTAAAAAAATGAATTCTGCTATAGATATTATGTGTAAAAACATATTATAAATAATATTGTGAGAACTTAGCTATAATAATAATCGTTAATAGTGTTGTAGAGTTGTCTTAATAAAATATAGATTAGGTTTCTCAAATTTTATTTATATAAAATGTGTATTCAATAGGTAAAAAATATGATATTTTTAACTGTAAAAACAACATACCTGCGTTTCATTGACATCGGTAGTAAAAATTTTTGCAATCGCCCAAGATATTACAAAGATACTGGGTCCTCCTGAAAAAAGAGATACATTCTGTTACTAAAAAATATTAAAATAAAAAAATGAGCATTATTTAATATACATTTTTATTCACATATAGAAACACGAAATTTGGTAAATATATGTAGTCTTTACGATTACTCAATTGAGGTATAGTATATTGTGCGACTAGTGGGAGAAAGAGGAGATTCCTCGAATGTGGATTTTGCCGTACGAGCGTAGCGAGTGCAGTAAAACACACGAGTGGAATCTCCTCTTTCGACCAATAGTCGCACGCAATATTTTGTTCAACTACCGCAAGAAATATGTCATTTTGTGGGTCTGCTGAGCGTGGGCGAAATAATGGGTGACCTGATTGATTGACGAAATTATCAACACTTGCGTAAACGTTCCCCGTAATGAGCGTGGGCGAAATGGCATTTCGCCCACTCTCTACGTCTACAGTCAGAGAATTCATTATTTCGCCCACTCTCAGTAGAGCCACGAAATTACATATTTCTTGCGGGTGTTGAACAAAATAAATTTCATCAAAATCGGCCCAGTTGGTGTTTGAAATATAGGTAAGCGCTTTACAAACTCGTGAGATATAACTGCAAGTATAAAATACTCTGGGCGTATTAAACAGAAATGACACCTGACCGATTTTTTTCACGTATTTCTAAAAAAAAATTCAAGGCATTCTCATCGAAAATGCACTCGATTAAATGTTTCAACAACCGCCTGTACATTTAATTTTTAAACATTCTGTATAGATGACGAAAGATTTGAGAAATCATTGTAGTTATCTCAGCCGGTCGTTGGTTTTGGGACAACGAAACCAATTTATCTAACCTTATATACTGAGACATATTGCGCTTAAAGCATGAATAAATAATGTGGAAGAGCTTTTAACGAATAGTCAAACTTTAACAAACTAAATGGAATTTTCTATTAACTCGCATGAAAGTTGGTTTGGAGGATCGCTTCTAAAGTTCCCCTTTATATTATGTAAGTATTCAGGTGTATATAATATATTGATTATTGTGTTACGTTACTATAGCTGGATCATCCTAATTATTATACTTAATTACTTTTCTTAATTGGAAAGCCGATTGATTGACAGATTAAAATAGAAAAAGATTATATAACAATCTCGTCGCAACGAAATACAATACATTTTTACACGAGGACTATTTTAACTCTACAATAAGAATAATTAAAAAATTGTGTTTTAAAGACCACCAACAGCTAAGGTTATTTGGGCCTAGCACCAATTCATATTTTCAATTCATTATTTTTTTTTTGATAAGTTATTGAAAATCCAATTGACACTTTTACCAGCTCTCGGGCTAGAACCCGGGAACTGGGGACTTGTAATAGAGAAACCATAGCAACGCCATCTAAACAACAGCATTGCTACACGCTCGGCTATTCTCAAGCCCAGAAGAATAATTAAAAAATGCACAATAAAATAGATATTGTCCTATTTTCTTCGGTTAATTTAACTTGTTTCTATAATCCACTAAAATGTGATTTAGTCAATGGAAGCAACTTTTTTTTATAACAAAGAATCTTGTTAACCGCTATCTTGGAAAATAAATTCATTCTATTCTATAAAAGAATTATGATGAAGATGTAATTTTAGAACTCAAAAGTGGTTGAATCGATTTGCATGAAATTTGGTGCTGTCAGCAAAGCTCGGGTTAAGATGATGTTCCCGGCAAAGGGAGATTGTGGGGAAAATCGACGTTAACCGAAAAAGAAATTTGGTAAGATTCAATATTTAATATTCAATTAAAATATGTTGTATAAAATCTATACACTATCTCATGGTTTTACCAAAAAATTCTTGTTAATATACATAAAAACTATAAGTAGGTATCGCCTAAACAGAAAACCAGACCAATTTTTTACAGAAATATTGACTTGTGGTATTTTATTTCTCACAGAAAATATTTCTACGTACATAACAAGAAATGTTTACACTATATGGAAGCTTTAAGAAACTCCAAGAACAGCTTCTCAGTGTTGAGCCTTGGTCTAGCTGCAATCATAACATTTGCAAGGACTGGCGGAACGCCAACTTTTGTAAACAACAAGAAATTCGTGACCATCGATTTGCTGGCGTTTTAAGTTAATAGACTGTAATATTACAATACGTAACGTTGTTATACATTATTTATCTACCTACTACTTTCGCATTATATCTTTCCTCTGTCCCACAATAATAGTCGCAAGATCTGTCTTCCAAAACATTTTCTTTTATATTATGAAATTCTGTTTCACAGAGCAATTATCCGGTTCACTTTTTTACAAGCAATAAATTAAAAATCAGTCAATATGTGGATACGTTATCAATTACTTACAACCTATTATGGGTTGTAACTGTTCGGTTATATTCTTTATGAGTAAAAAATACAAAAATTGAATCTCTTGGTTAATATTCAACATCGGCGAGTCAGATTTTTTTGTCACAGAACTTTTTGTGATAGAAAATAGTTAAAGTCACCCTCCTCCTTTTATTTTGGACTTGCTGTGCCCGATCATTTAAATAGAGAACTAAAGTGATTCCCCTTAAGTCGTAAAGCTACAGCTTTTCAAGTAATCCCAACTGACTGACAAACGCACCTACCGAAGTCCGAAGGAATCTAACAGGAAAAATTATCAAAGTTCGTTCCATTGTGAAGTAATACAAAATATCCTAGCAATTTACAATAATTTATTATGCCAGCCGCAGTCGGTTACATTATTAGATTGTTTATATTTGTTGCATCACAGCACTTTAGCTAATGGCCTGCACTATGGTTGTTTCTTTTTAACGAAAACTAATCATAATAACAAACAATTTGAACTTCGATATTTTCTCTTTTATACCACCATTTTGTAGGTAGTTTATTATAAAAGCAAATTTACGACGACGTCTATAAATGAACTCACAACGGGAAAAGAAAAGTTTTGATAATAATTTTGCATTATTTTTTAAAAAATTGCATAAACAAATAAAAATATTTGAACATGTTAACTTTTAAATTTGATATATTATTATTACGTTAGAATCTTTAAAAATGAAACTATAGAAGTAAATTCAGTTTTTATGAATTTCTTTCAAATATCACGCACTTTCCAGTCGTATTAGATCATGAGAGAACAGGCCTTTCGCTTCCTTGGCTTCACGGATTTAAAATCAATCTCGTTTAATAATCCTGCAAGTGAGACGATAGGTAACTAAAGAGACTGTGTGGGAGGGCAGAGCACTCTTGGAGATCAAAGCGTTGATGTTTTAATATTATAAAGCATTAAATGTAGGACAGTGCAGACACGATAATACCTCACACGTTTTCTTGTAATCCCAGAATAATTTAACAGACATGTTAACCTAATAACGTGTTTCGTTTTAATAAATGACAGCTCATGTAGAAAGGAACAGTGGAAAACCTGCAACAGTCAAGTTACAGTAGTTCTTTGATATTATGAGGTGGAAATGTTACATACACGTTTTTCAAAAAAACGATAATAATATTAATTCTAATGAACATTATTTTACAAGCTTTTATTTATTTATTTTTTTTGAATATATTGCCAAACGATACATTCGAGCGTCTTTAATCCACAATTCATTCATTCATTCGATACATACATGATACTAAACATACATGATGCTTGACCTGTCAAAAACAAATGCATATGATAATATTAAAAGTTAACCGTATAAAAATTCCTGTATGTTATAAAATGTCTTATCTTTTCTTTTAAACGTTTTTTGAATAAAGTATCACTTTCTATCTTTTTGACTTCTGATAGCAGTTTTCTTATATTTAGTTGTAGAAAAGTTCGCCGGACTTTTTTAGAAACTTAGGGTTTTTCATTTATCTATTTTTAGGATCAAATGTAATCCAATTTCGACCCACTTTCTTTCAACATAGTTGAGATTTTTTTGAACGTATTGTACGCTCATATATGTATAGAAATTCTGCAGCATAGGTGGTCTGTTGACATGGTATCAATCTTCGTTAAATCTCACCACTTAATATTTCAGACGACGAACCGGTAAAATCACCTTTCCGTGCTACACATAACGGGTCAAACGTGATATATTATGCTACATACGCTAGAGTGGTTCAATAAATATTTTACATAATGACAATCTATTCATTTAAAGAAATTCCTCTTTTCGTAGAATATTATATCGTATAGATGGACTGAAATGAATTTTTCGATTTTCCAATGCAATCTCTAAAGAAAATCGGTCAAATATTCCACAACTCCATCTCCCGTTCACAGAGCAGCATTGCTAACCTTTGTCCGTCAGTGAGAAATTGTTGTGTTTGCTAGAAACACCTATATTGATGCCTTATATTCTGATTATATTTCAATAAGCATTCAGGTGCGGATGTTTCGTAAGTAGGTCGAATTCTAGTTCCAAGATAACACAGCTGTAAACATCCAAGTGTGCAAGCTTTCACGGCCGGCATTGTTCCAAGTCTTCATGGTTTCCGGGCTTGTAGGCCGTGGTCCGGTGGTAAAAATACCACCGGACCACGGCCTACAAGCCCGGAAACCATGGAGACTTGGAACAGCTGTAAACGTTTGCTTTATTGTAAAACACATAACGGCACAAGACTTCCCCTATATAAAATAGTTATTAGAGTTTTATTAAAAAGTAATTAATATCTGAACATGAATTCATAACAAACGCATATTTGGAACTAATTTTCTGTTATTTATTTATGCCATTTTATTTCCTGAGGCGGATTAAATGAAAGTGGACTTTACTAAATAATATATATTTGACGTTACCTCGTATATTTGTAAACAAACTGCATGTTTTTTTATGAACAAAAAATAGAAGAAGACACAGTAAATATTTTCATACCATAACAAATGTGTTCGTCAGTCGAAATAATAAATTCTCCTAGACCGGCAAAAACCACAGAGATTTTCTTGTCCCATATAATATTATGAAAGTGTATACAACACAGCGTTTCCGTCATTCTGAAAATCATGAAAAACGAGAGAAATGTAAATTTTAAGCGTAAATATTTCAACCAAAAAGAGTAACCTTATATGTTAGTAAAACCGCAAAACACGTTTTTCATAATTTCTGTAACTATAGATAAATTTAAATCGCGTTTACTTTTCTATGCAACCAACTTTTGCAGTGTACTAGAAAACAAAAAAACCACACTGGTTTATTGTTAGTCTTTGCATAACCATTTTTTTCTTCTGATGGAAAAACTGAATTAAATAAAACCTATCGACTTTTCTACCCCCTCTTCTGTTTCTGGCTCCGGGTAGAAAATCTAATATCCGGATCCGTTAGACTCTGTCCTGTGCCCTTTACTGCAACTGTGCAAAATTTCCGCTTTCCAGGAATGTCAAAATTAATATAAGCAACACGTCTTGATGTCGTCGAAATATAAACAGACAAACATTAGAAAATTATAAATATTATTATTTTATAGATTGATAAATTTACTCTGTGAGCCGTTCATCTTTGCTTCTTATGTAGAATACTAGCCGTTACCCGTGGTTTCGCCCACGTATATTTCGATTTATGATTTATTATCCCCCCCGGCGAGAAATTCTCCTCCTGCGAGTCGGGCTGGTGGTGTTTATTCGCTCGAATTTTATTGATACATTATTTACTCGCTTCGCTCGTTCGCTTGAATAATATTAATATATTACTCAGTCACTTCGCTCGTTCGCTTGAATATTATTAATAATTTACTCACTCGCTTCGGTCGTTCGCTTAATTTTTATTAATACATTATTTCTTATTGCTCACCTACGTTATATAAGGAACTCCTGTGCAAAATGTCATGCTTTAAAAATGATGAACTTCCATACAAACTTTCATCCCCTATTTGACCCCTTTAGGTGATGAATTTTCAAAAATCCTTGTCTTAGTGGGTGCTTACGTCACAAAAGGAACCTACTGTCCAAATTTCAAATTTATATCTTTAGCGGTTTGATTTGGGCGTTGTCTATCAGTCAGTCGCAGTCAGTCAGTAATGGAACTGTTTTATATATATAGATATAGAATATAGATAATAATATAGATAGATATATTTTGTGTTTTGATCACTGTTTTAACTTACATATTTGATATGCACATTTATTATAACTTTGCATAATACGTGAGGACTGAGGATGTTAATTTTAACTTTTCTCGACCTGTTTTTGTTTTGGGATTCAACTATACGACTGCGTATACTAAATAATATGATGATTTTAATTTATTGTGCATGTTGCTAGAAGGATTAAAATTACGACACTTGGGTTTATATTTTATAGATTCAAGAAGTAGGAGAACAATGTCCTTTCACATCCTCCGTCTTACACAATAGCTTTTCCCCGCGGCTTCGCTCGCGTTAATGTCGGTTTTAATGAATGCCAAGCTTCATCAAAATCGTTTCTCCCATTTTCCAGCGATACCGATACAAACAGATAGACAGGCTAAAATTATGGGAAACTACAGTTTTTCCGTCTAGGTAACGTAAGAAAAAACCCCGCAAGGAATTACAGACAGGGGTCCCGTTACTATTTTATTTATGTAGGTACTACTGATTTTCAGCATTTTTAGTGTAAGGCACTGGTCAAAATAAATAATTTCGTGGTTTCTTGGACGATTTGTAGAAAACAATTCAATTTATTCTTGACAATCCTATCGCAATGATAACGTATTTTAAATTTCGAATCTACAAAGTGCAAAGTTTGTATAATGGAGGCTCTATGTCTGTAGGTACCCATTATAAAGATCATTTTGACGTGGCTTAGTAATATCGTAGATCTTTATATAAAATTAAAAAACTCGGGTCGCAGTGCCAAGACCCTGCCGACAATATAGTGTATTTGCTAATACATGCATTGTGCTGTTATTATGTGAATATAAGTTTGTTTTTGGACAAAATAAAAAATTTAACCCCTTAATACATCCCTTAAAATTAAATTTTTTTTCTTAATTTCAATATTATTATCAATGCAACCTCTGTACCAAATTAAATACACCCTTCAGTAAGTAAATCACTATCCGCAAACTAGTGTTTTCATAAAATTTGTAAGTCCGGTCCTGTCAAGCCGATTTTATTAACATTTTAGCAGCACATTTTGATCTTTACTAGAAGGTTAAATTTCAATTTTGAAACAATTCTGAAATTTTTTTCGGTATTTTCGGGCCCAAAAACTTTTTTTAACCCCTAAAAACCACCCACGTCTGATTATATATATATATAAACATTTCCAAAAATGGTGCCAAATTGTTCAGGAGGGTATGAAACGTCGAGAAATTTTGGTCCGACCCCTAGGTCCCGCCATCCGACCGACGCCAATAGTGTATGTGCCATATGGCAAATACACTAATAAAAAAACTCGGGTCGCAGTGCCAAAACCCTGCCGACAATATAGTGTATTTGCTAATAATTGTGGCTTTATTATGTGAACTTAAGGTTGTTTTTGAACAAAAAAAAAATTTAACCCCTTAATACATCCCTTAAAATAATATTTTTTTTTCTTAATTTCAATATTTTTATCAATGCAACCTCGGTACCAAATTAAATACATCCTTCAGTAAGTAAAGCACTTTCCGCAAACTAGTGTTTTCATAAAATTTGTAAGTCCGGTCCTGTCGGGCCGATTTTATCAAAATTTTAGCAGCACATTTTAATCGTTTCTAAAGGGTTAAATTTCAAATTTGAAACGATTCTGAGAATTTTTTCGGCATTTTTGCGCCCAAAAACATTTTTCAACCCCTAAAAACCACCCTTAATATGGTCCGATTGGGCCCATTTTAAATAGGCTTCGTGCGGTGATGGATTCCAACGTGCCTACCAAATTTCGTCAAAATCAATTAACTCTTTCGAAAGTTATAGCCCGTACACAATATATATATATATATATATATATATATATGTGTGTACGGGCTATAACTTTCGAAAGAGTTAATTGATTTTGACGAAATTTGGTAGGCACGTTGGAATCCATCACCGCACGAAGCCTATTTAAAATGGGCCCAATCGGACCATATTAAGGGTGGTTTTTAGGGGTTGAAAAATGTTTTTGGGCGCAAAAATGCCGAAAAAATTCTCAGAATCGTTTCAAATTTGAAATTTAACCCTTTAGAAACGATTAAAATGTGCTGCTAAAATTTTGATAAAATCGGCCCGACAGGACCGGACTTACAAATTTTATGAAAACACTAGTTTGCGGAAAGTGCTTTACTTACTGAAGGATGTATTTAATTTGGTACCGAGGTTGCATTGATAAAAATATTGAAATTAAGAAAAAAAAATATTATTTTAAGGGATGTATTAAGGGGTTAAATTTTTTTTTTGTTCAAAAACAACCTTAAGTTCACATAATAAAGCCACAATTTGGCACCATTTTTGGAAATGTCTATTTATATATGTATATATATATATATATATATATATATATATATATATATATATATATATATATATATATATACATATATAAATAGACATTTCCAAAAATGGTGCCAAAGTGTTCAGGAGGCTATGAAACGTCGAGAAATTTTGGTCCGACCCCTAGGTCCCGCCATCCGACCGACGCCAATAGTGTATGTGCCATATGGCAAATACACTAATAAACAAGCCGTGAGGTGGGTCGTTTATTAGGACTAAAGTGCGACCCTTGAGGTCCACACGATGAACTTCCCAGTTTGATAAATATTTAATAATAATAATTAAATTAGATATTACACAGAAAAGCAAGCATTTTAATCATTAAAATATAATTATTATTTATTTTTAACAATAATTAAAAAAAAAACGGCTGAACCGATTTTTATAAAATTTATGTCGGATCAAAATGACGTAACATAGTCGATATCATTTTTCATTCTCGAGATTACATACACACACACGCACACACACAGACATCTTCCTAAAAACAGTGTAAAAATAGTGTGGTGACCTTGAAACATAAAATTTTTTCTCCATTTTGATTTCGATTTTCGAACCCATTACAATAACTTTCAATGGGAAGTTAATAAATAAAACACAACAAAATTTGATTTAATCAAGACGAGTCTAAAATAGGTCTGATCACAACGAGATTATAATTTTGATTCTGTTGTTTGTTTCAAAAGCGTAGCTAATAGAAACTGGCAAAACAAAACAATGTTGTGGTCGACAATGTAGATTGTAGAGTATTAATGTTGATTCAAAAAGACGATGAGACGACCGGAACAAGGTAGCTATTTAGTTTCCTCGAATCGGTGTCAGCTTCAGAATAGTGATGCTGGCAAGGATCCAAAACACTAGCTATATTATTTCAGTTGTAGGTACCTATGTAAGACAAAACCACTTAAAACATAGCAATAAAAAAATACGTGTAGATACCCTGATTTTTTTTTATTTTTTCAACCATAAGTAATATTATTAATAATATACTTTGTACGTCAACAATAAAAATTGCACAACGATTACTTTTTTTCTTATTTTGACCATATTAAGGCAAAATAAACAAGCCGTGAGGTGGGTCGTTTATTAGGACTAAAGTGCGACCCTTGAGGTCCACACGACGAACTTCCCAGTTTGATAAATATTTAATAATAACAATTAAATTAGATATTACACAGAAAAGTAATCATTTTAATCATTAAAACGTAATTATTATTTATTTTTAACAATAATTTAAAAAAAAACGGCTGAACCGATTTTATAAAATTTATGTTGGATCAAAATGACGTTAACACGCCTCGATTGACACCTTTACAAAGTCGATATAATTTTTTATTCGCGAGATATTGTGTAAAATCTACTTTTTGGAGTCTATTTGGTTAAGAAAAAAGAACGGCTGAACCGATTTTGAAAAAATTTCTTTCAGATCATATTTACGTTAATACGCGTCGATTGGCACCCTAACGTAGTCGATATCATTTTTCATTCTCGAGATTTCGTCTTAGAAAGAAATGGACACATACGTACCTATGTACACACACACACATACACACAGACACAGACATCTTTCTAAAAATAGTGTAAAAATAGTGTGGTGACCTTGAAACATAAAATTTTTTTCTCCATTTTGTTTTCGATTTTCGGACCCATTACAATAACTTCCAATGGGAAGTTAATAATTTGTAACAAAATTTTTCAAGTACATTTGTGTGATATATTTTTGTGATTTGGTTTACTTTATATTATTATAGCGATGCCAGCTACATTTCGAGGGCATTATACAATGCTGACAAGTATTTCAAATACAGCACTAAGTAGTCTGACAATTTAATATGTTCTCTTATCTAAACTGTAGATTCAAACAATATTCTATCACAAACACAAACGACTGGAGTTTGAATTTTGTACAATTCAACTGATTTTAACGACAATTCAATTGCTCGCGTGTTAACGCGCCGATAAGAAAATACAATTTGCTTTTGACGCGAATTATTATGATCACGTGACATGGTCATTTCGGTTTCATTCATAAAATAATTAAACTAAAAAATAAAGGCAATAATAAAAGTGACAACTGCCGTTATTTACTCTGAGATATACGATATTGAAATTAATTTTTTTTATATGTGTTGAATACAAAAAAAATTCACAGATTTCGTAATCCTTGCAACCATCGAGGACATTGGAAATGATACAGCATATATGAAACATAATTAACTGTTTATTATACACACAATATTTATCAATGCACTGTTTAGTTTTGTCAGGAATAACCCTATTCTTCTGTTATATACGCGTTCACTTTTGCTTGATTGCTTAACTTTTAAATGGATTTTTCTACAGTATTTATTAACATTTGCTCAAAAATAACACCGCAGATCGTCGCAAATACCTCTCAATTAACTAGACATGATATAAAACACATTTCGAAAAAATTGCACTTGTTCAATTTTGCATGATTGCTCCTCACTTGATCGCGACACCGTTGTCTTTTGGCCTTGAACGAAAACTCGTAACTCTGCCCCCATATACGAACATAAACATTTCCAATGTTAAAAATGAACCTAATCAATCAAGAGTTCTGATAAGTAAAATAGAAAAATTAAACAGCAAGCTCAAAACTTTCAAATGGAATACTATTGAAAAGTGAATAGGCTATTTTTGCTAGTAAATATAGCGTTGGCTCAATTATTTAACTGATTGCTATTTTTAGCATTCTGAGTTATTAGCAACATAAAAAACAGGCAGAAGACACTTGCGATTTCGGTCCAATGAGACACTGTAGATTATAGACGCTTGACAAGTTCCAATTAGTGTTAATTATGATGCAGACAAGTCATTGATTTTTTAACACGGTTTATCTTTTTTCAATTTGTTTATTTTCCATAAATTTAAATACTAACCTGAAATACACCGTAGGTACTTTAAGTTATGAATATGAAGAATTGGAAAATTTGAAATTCTGATATTTAGGAAAAAGAACATTTCTGAATAATTTATTGTATCGCTTTTTCAAACATAACGTTTATTATTATTATTTTTTATTTTTCAACATTCAAGTTATAAAAAAAATGATTACTCTCTTAAATACAATAACTCAAAATACTAAAAAATCTAAATTGTAATAATCAGGGTTTTTAAAATATAGTCTATGCTGTACACGTCAGTTATTCGTCTGCGTAGGTACATTTATTTCGCACCTACTAAAATCAATCAATTATTGGTCAGCTGTAGTTTTTATGTCAGGAAACCGCGAAGTATAAATAAACTGATTTCCATTTAAATTGAGTTTTTATTTATAAGAGATATTATTTGAAAGAAAATAAAAGAAACACAGTTTGAACATTTTATTGGGCTTGAGAATAGCCGAGCGTGTAGCAGTGCTGTTGTTTACATGGCGTTGCTATGGTTCCTCTATTACAAGTCCCCAGTTCTCGGGTTCTAGCCCGAGAGCTGGTAAAAGTGTCAATTGGACTTTCAAATAAATAATTGTGTTTTAAAGACCACCAACAGCTAAGGTTATTTGGGCCTAGCACCAATTCATATTTTCAATTTATTATTATTTTTATTTTTTTTTTTAATATTAAATTGAAAATTCAATTGACACTTTTACCAGCTCTCGGGCTAGAACCCGAGAACTGGGGACTTGTAATAGAGGAACCATAGCAACGCCATGTAAACAACAGCGCCGCTACACTCTAATTGGACTTTCAATTTATTATTAAAAACAATAAATAATGAATTGAAAATATGAATTGGTGCTAGGCCCAAATAACCTTAGCGGTTGGTGGTCTTTAAAACACAAGTTCTCTTTTTGAACATTTTATTAATGTTGAATGCCTATAATTATGCATTCAGCTCTGCAGCCATTCACGATAATAGTTTCGTTACATAAAATAGTTCAGGATTTTATCGTAATTTATATAACAATATAAATATAATTGCGTTTTCATTTTGGCAAACTGTTGATCGTTACCATAGAAACCGTCGTTTAACAGCGTGACTAAAAACAAATTGTACAATAAACCCAGCATTAGTGTAATAATTAATACATCGATAAAAAATTAAATGGTTAAACACAAAAATAAGTACCTAAATAAATTATGACTGCTGTTTCCCATATTATTTCAACAAAACATTAAACAAATCGATTAGAATAGACGAACTATTCGATTTCTCTAGGTGCATCAATGTTATCGAAGCTTTTTAATAAGCCATGTAACCGTCCTTTAATCAAACGCCAGTTTATTTTTAATTACGTCACGTTTCTGGGTCACTTGTCGGCCATATCAACCGTATTAGAAGCAAGGATGTGAAAGAACAGAGAATACATTGAAGAAACATTCATATTACATAGGTACCCACATAAACTGAAAATTCTGAACAATACAAGATGCCAAAGCAATAATAATTTATATTTGAATGAGATTTTTTAACTATTTTTTTTCGGAAAAAATGTAAATTATAAATTATTGTGCTGAGTATGAATAATTGGGTTTTTAAATGAATTTTTTTTTTACTTAAATGGAAGGACCACATACAAGTTTTATAGCAAAACTGTTTTTATTTAATTTTTTTGCTTACTAATTAAAAAGTTATATTTAAATAAAAATTAATTTTTAAACTCAGTTCCGATAACGCGCCGAAAGAATCCGAACGCGTGTGACGTCATTATGTTATCTATGGTCTTTGTATCCATGGTTACCAAGTTAAAAATTTATTATTTTTGATAGTATGTGTAATACATATACACAAATACCAACAAATGCAGACACATTTTAACATAACGACGTCACAAACATTCCTGGCGCGTTTTGAAGTCACATGATATTTTTTAAATTTTTATACATTTTAATTAATTTTTAGTAATTTATCTATAGCTTTAAAAAATTTTTTCTTTTCGATTTTCAATATTATTTATGTTAAATTATTAGAAAAAATTAAAAAATTAATAATTTTTTTTAAACTTAAATACCTAATTAGAGCGAAAATCACATCCGTACGGTGTTTTAAGTAGTTTTGAAAATCAGTTTTCTACAAGCCCTAGACAGTAGACAGATTACAGTAACCGAAATGCAAGCTGGAAATATGGTAGGTATGCGAGGAATTCTGCATAGGAATTCGACTGACAGACCAGGTTGACTGTAATGTATGCAACTTAAAATGTCTCCTGGGGGAAGCTAACATATTACGGTACACCACACAACATGTCATGCTAGTCATTATGAAATGTCATTTATTTATCAGTATAAATGTTTTATAATGAATTATTATTTCAGAAGACTTCGAATTAAGGCGTTGCCACATAGGCTCAATAGGTCAAAACACCCTAATTTATCGTCATTTTTAACCGACTTCAAAAAAAGGAGGTGGTTCTCAATTCGGTTGTATTTTTTTTTTTATGTTTGTTACCTCATAACTCAGTCATTTATAAACCGATTTCGAATTTTTTTTTTCGTTTGAAAGGATATACTTTCAGATTAGTCCCATAGAAATTTCATCAAAATCGGTTCAGTTGTTCGGCTGATTTTAATAAAAGTGAGTAACGGCGTGTGATTCTTTAAGGTAAATGTCACTTTTTGACATATCAGACAGCGTAAGAAAGTCGGTTTAATAAAAGTGAGTAGCGGCGTGTGATTCTTTTAAGGTAAATGTCACTTTTTAACACTAAAACGTAAAAAATAAAAAACCTCCTTCAAAAAACCACTAAAAAGAGGAAAATAATGAAATTTTGAGGTCTGTGCCAATTTAATAAAATATGAAGTTGGTTAAAAAGAAGATATTAATCACTATACTATACTTTTTAACCGACTTCATATTTTATTAAATTGGCACAGACCTCAAAATTTCATTATTTTCCTCTTTTTAGTGGTTTTTTGAAGGAGGTTTTTTTTTTTGTTAAAAAGTTTTTTGTTATTCAAAATCTATTTAATAAATGTGAGTTGTGTTTGATATAGAATACAGATAATAAATTTTAAGGAAAGTGGCAATAAATCAATAATATTTATATTTTTTAAGTAAATTAAATCGTGGTTATTGCATAACACAACTATGTGGATAAAAACTTTGAAAACAGTTTTTTAATATGATATGATAATATGATAATAATATAACAGAACAATGTACTATCGTAGCAAATCGAGTGGAAAAGTTACGTATTATTCTTTTGATGAAATTTCTAAACTTCAAGAGTATATTTTTGACTTTATCGATATCTGTAATGATGAATGGACCAATAAATATTATGAACGCATCCTGAAAAATCCAAACAAACGATGAAAAAATATTTTAAAAGACCACTTGAGTCTAGCAGACGTCAAACCATAATTCAATATGAAATATGCGAAAGGCGTCATCCGTAAGTTTGTACATTATGTGAAATATTAGAGCAAAAAAATGTTACAATAAATATTGCTACTTTTAATTAGAATATAATAATAATTGAGGAGGACAGTGTGGTCCACTGGTTAGCGTCACGGTCTCTGGATTAGACTGTCGTGGGTTCGAATCCCGCCTCCGCTCATGGATGTTTTGTGATGTAATTTAGTTTTAAGTGAATTCTTATTTAATGTAATCAAGACGCTAATGACCTAAGTTGTCCACGCCTCTATAATGTACAATAAATAAAATAAAAAACAAGCCGTGAGGTGGGTCGTTTATTAGGACTAAAGTGCGACCCTTGAGGTCCACACGACGAACTTCCCAGTTTGATAAATATTTAATAATAATAATTAAATTAGATATTACACAGAAAAGGAATCATTTTAATCATTAAAACATCAATAATTAAAAAAAAAAAAAAAAAACGGCTGAACCGATTTTTATAAAATTTATGTCGGATCAAAATGACGTTAACACGCCTCGATTGACACCCTTACGAAGTCGATATAATTTTTTATTCGCGAGATATTGTGTAAAATCTACTTTTTAGGAGGTTATTTGGTTAAGAAAAAAGAACGGCTGAACTGATTTTAAAAAAATTCCTTTCAGATCATATTTACGTTAATACGCGTCGATTGGCACCCCAACGTAGTCGATATCATTTTTCGTTCTCGAGATTTCGTCTTAGAAAGAAATGGACACATACATACGTACGTACGTACGTACGTACACACACACACACACAGACATCTTTCTAAAAGTAGTGTAAAAAAAGTGTAGTGACCTTGAAACATAAAAATTTTTTTTCCTTTTTGATTTCGATTTTCGGACCCATTACAATAACTTCCAATGGGAAGTTAATAATAATTGATCTTGTTTTTTGAAACTATGATTTTTAACGCACTTTTGCGATAGGGATCAAATACAGAAAAAGTGAAACGTCACGTCACGTCACGAAAGAGTGTAACGCAGTTTCTATAGCTTTTGTAAACAAATTCGATTTTATATACAGTGTGTAGAAGAATAGCTTCTGTCGGGTGTCTCACGACACATCTGATTTTTTTTTATTATTTGCAGGGTGTTAACGGTCTTGGGGTTGCAATTTTAAAGGGATGTTATACGCGATGGTAGAAAGTCGATGCGCCTGAATATTATTTTTAACATTGTAAAAAACCTCACTTATTTGAATCTTTTGTTTAAGAACAAAATGCTGTTTGACTTTTCTGCTCCATTTGCCTTAGCTACAGTGCAAACGAAGGAAAAGGAGTGCTTCGCATTATGGGTGTCCCCCTTAAAAATAAAATCGACGTGTCCGAGAGTTTTCCATAAAATTAAATTTAAATCACTAAAGGTCGCCTGAACTTTTTTCGGTGGACCGCCCTTATGTATATTATGATAACAAAGAATATTGCCAAATGTACTCACCCCATCCGATGCCGGCGTAGACCTTCAGCTTCATGTTCTCGCCGTAAAACGTCTCCACCACCAGCATGTACAGGTACAACCCTGCGGGCAACCAAACACACGTCAGACATTAGTCTCAAACGGTAGATGAAAGACATTTCAAGGCTATTATAATATATACTTTACAGGGTGTACAGCCTACAGGACTAGTGTTGAAGTCAAAAGAAGACAAAGTATTTTTCTTTTTATTGGCATCACAATGAAACCAATGAAAACCCCGGTCTTCTCAGTTTCATCTAAATAATTAATATGACATGAAACCCTAGCCAAATATAAGAAAAAAAAGGCGTGAGCCTCATCCATATAAGCTCACGTGGGAAGGAAAAACTTCATTAGAATATTTTTTAGAAAATATTTGCTGTTTATATAAATTAAAATGTCAAAATAGGTAGGTTACCTAGGTGAACCCCCTTTATCCAAACATTTCTCCTTTATCGTTACAAGCTTTTCAAATAGATACGTCGCTAAAGAAGTTTTCAAATAATAATGTACGTTGAACACTTTAAACATTTTCCTTAGTGTATAAATTATACATTTTCAGAAGTGCAGGAATTCTATAAAAGATGGATTATTCTAACAGTATAAGAATTGTTGAATAATTAAATAGAAATGAGCTATCTCGGCCGATTGTTAACATATCTTTTATGATAGTAGCCAAATGAAAGCTCCCGGGATTAAACGTCTTATTCTTTGAATAATTTAAATTCTTTCTTTCTTTGCGAAGTCTGCATTGAAAATAGGCTAGGATGTACCCTGCTTCTAGGAAAGTCTTACTATGACGTCAATAATGTTGGGTTTCTGGTACGACTTATGTAATGTTACAGTTAGTGCTTTTATCTTAAGCCCAACAATAGTATTGTAAAGTTATCTAAAAACAAGTAATTAACTGGTGCAAAAATGAATTCTATTGTGGAATGAGTTTTACATACTTGAATATTTATAATTCTAAACTTTGTTTCTGTAACGGATTTTTGAATGAATTATAGCAACAACTGCGAAAATATCGATGCGTTAAAACACGCGTATTTTGTTATAGGTACCTATAAATTCATATTTCATTAAATCATTCATACTTAGTTGGTGTTAAAAACAAAAGCAAAACTTTGGCGAAAGTTTTTATCTCCCAAATTAATAACAGCTCGTGCTTTTTATAGCCCTCAAGCCGACATTAGACCACTAACTGAAATTAAACAATAAACTTGAAGTTGACACAACAGTATAACAATTGCAGATAATATATTAAACGTGTCTTTCATTGTTATAAACGTAGGCACAGTCTAGACTAAAAATAATTAAAGGAGAAACTTGAAACTGTTTAATTCTTAATAGTTTAAAGTGGTTTCAAATGTTAAGTTCAAGTTTGTCTTTTGAATTCAAGTTTACAATCGAGTTTGGTTAAATCTAAGTCTCGACTTAGTTCTGTAAATACAATGTAGAAAACGCATATACGCATGCGCCAGTACTACAAAAAGCTCTGTGATGTAAAATTAATGATGCAATGCTTTTCTATATATACGATGGAACAGAAAGTTACAAACCAACTTTTTACAACTATTACGCAGAGATCATGATGTGAACAAATCCCATAATCATTTCAAGATATCGCAGTTTTGTAAACTTTTTTTAAGAATTATATTGGTAAATAATAAATATTAAAACACACTTTTTGACTGCAAATATTTATCTAGTTCTATTATTGACCACAACATGCGTTTCTCCGGAAAGTTACTCATAGTTAAGTGTTGTTTAAACTTATCTTGTTATTTTTAAAATCACTTAATACTGTCAACACATTAATGAAAAAAATAATGCAAGTGTTTTTATTTTTAAAATCTGTGCAAAGTTATGGTCCAGCTAATTCGAGTTTTAAAAAATGTCGATTCGCTTCCTCTACTTCTAAATGAGTGTAGTTTTCGAGCCATCAAAAGTTTAACTAATTTATTTCGACTCAGAAGTCCTCCAAAACCATTAACATAGTCCTGAGTGGTAATTCAAAAATTGATTATTTATTAACCATTTGCAGTCACGCGCTAATACTGTATTGATAAAATTATTCGTGTCCGATTGTTAAAAGTATCATTATTTTTACTTCCCACCTCTCTATGGTAGGGAAGTAATGGATTTAGTCCGAAAAAAATATTTCGAGATTTTAACAGATTTTCACGTTTTGGGACCCTAGCAATCGTTTAAGATCATTTTATGATTGATGTCTGTGTGTGTGTGTGTGTGTGTGTATGTATGTGTGTATGTGTGTGTGTATGTGGTCAATTTTTCGCCTTCGATATCTTAAAAACGGAACAACATACGGCCATGCCGATTGTTTTATTGTGTTCATCAGCCTTTAACTTAGATCTGATTAGATTTTGAGTCAAATCGGTTCAGTGGATCCTGAGATATTAAAGAAAACGTTCTCAATGTCACGTATTAACATAGGTAAAAAAAAATATAAATGAATTCTAGATGTTATAATATGAAAAAAATGTAAATATTTTTTTCTCTAAAATGTACAGTTTTCGAAAAAAAAAATATTTTACTAAAAAAAATAAAAATTGTACGTAAATCAAGGTAACCATGATTTTTGCTATATTAAGCTAGCCATCAGTAGATCACTAAACAAAAAAGAGGGCCGTGCTTTTTTTTTCAAAGAATAAAAAAGAGTGTTTATTTTTTGCAAATATTTACTAGGTGGGAAGTATAGGACTGGTCATCAGTCGATTTTTTTTAAATGTCATCGACTACCAGCGCCATCCGGACCAAATACCAATCCATATTTTCAATTCATTATTTTTTAAATATATAAATATAACAAACTAAAAATATCATCGAATCACCCATAATGTCAGATTAGGATCCGGGATGATCTGACAGTCTCTCCTTATAATTATTAACTCTGTACCAGGGCCGCAGACCTGCGCAGATAGACAAGTAATTTTGCTGCTAATTGCATTTCCGATCAATTGAATGCGTTCTCCGTAGACCGTCCAGCTTCCGCTTTGTAACGGCGGGTGGATGCTATAAATGCATTAGTATCTACTATCTACCTATATACAGTATAGTCTTACAGTCTTACACATCTTGTAGTAATCGAAGTTGTGAAAAAAATTGAACACCAATACGCGTAATTATTTTTTTCCAAGGATTTTAGATTTAATTAAAAGCCAATAAATGTTCAGAGTCATGGGCGTCGACAGCTGATAGTCGTCGTGGGTTCTCACAATAAAATAAATTGAACTATTGGGATCCGTCAAATGAGCATATGACATCTGGTGGCAGAAAATTGTACTCAAAACGAGGGAAAATTTTACATGCTAACAGTGCAAATTAATCATGAAATTGTTTATTACAAAAATAAAACAAGTAAAATAAACAAAAAGTTTATCGAAAATGGAATTCGCGACGTTTTCTAATATCATGGTAATAAACACTGTCAGTTATTGCCTTGTAAAACTTACTTTACAGAGAATTATTTTCTAATGAAATGTGGAAAAACTGTATTTATGAATTAAAAAAATATTTTATATCAATATTAAGATGTACTTATTATCATACTGCACTACAATAGTTGAATCCCTGATGATTGACATATTTATAGGATTAACTTTGTATACAAATATTTTGAGGTTAGTAACTTACCTATTTATTACAATATAACTTATTATGTTGCAGTTATGTGTTTACATTATTCACCTAACCCAGCCTTAAAGGCGCATTGAACGCGGATGATTAATTTCGTGGAGATTTTCTTTTAATTTTGATGTTTTTAAGCAATATGTCGTAAAGATTACTACTTTTGACAGTTCATTTTGCATGCATTTTTCTCGTTATATTTCCGACATTTGATAATATGCCCGGCTTTGAGAATCCGTTCTCCTTCAACGAAATTCCTTTGTTTAGGATTCGTACCGGCCCAATCACAAATTGCACTTATATTTATCATTTATTATCACTTTGAAAATCATAAAATTACACGCAAAAGTATAGCCCGTATATGAAATTTCCCCCCCTCTGCCCCATTTTTTTAAAGCTCCACCTATCTGACGGATCCCAATAGTTAATAGTTATGTTCGACTAAGTGAATTTTCTTTTTGAGTTGAGTATAATAAAAAAGGTTTCCAGACAGAAAAATACATATTTTTAACATTTTCCAATATTAAAACTTTTTTCCTTTAAATATCGAGTATTAAAGCAGTCATTCCTCTTAAAAAGCTCTGCCCTCTTCCTTAGCGGATAAATTATTAAAAAAAGTTCTGGAGACGATCAACGATGACTAGAAATACGTAACGACAGTTGAGAATTTATAATTAAATAACTTCATATCAAAAGATAAAATGTTAGTGGTTATTTAAAACTTTTATGAATATTCTACTATACACGGTGTCTCAAAATGGCTTGCAACAATTAACAAAAAAAATTAAAAATACTTCTAAAATGTTATATTTTCACAATAAAGTAATTACTTACCTATAATTTTATCTAAGGCTGTGTAAAAAATATAACGTTTTATAGTAAATTTAGTTACATTTTCCTGTAAGCCACTGGTTAGAAATTTAATTTATTTGTGAATATTATTCTGAATATATTACGAGAAAATCAAGAGTTCATGCCTACAATATTTTGTCAGCGTCTTAATATTATTTTTTTGTATAGGTATTTTCACAATAAGATCTTAAACTCATTAGCTGTATGCAAAAGAAGATTAAAAGTTATTTATATTCTTAATGTTTTCTTTCTCTCATTTTTCTCATTTTTAGGCGCGATCTTAGCGAAGCTAGAAGCGCCTATATACACTCGCTTTGTCTGTACGTCTGTGAATCTGTGAATCTGTAACGGATTTTTTGTATCAGTCGTACAGCCCAAACGGGTTAACCGATTTTAAAAAACTTTTTTTTGTTCAATTCCTCTCGGGGTCTATTTGATCCTAACGTCGCCCGATTTTTGAATTTTGGCCCCAGAGGGGAGCAAATTAGAAAAAACGGTGTTTTTTGCTTATAGTTTGCTCAATTTAAGTCAGATCGATTCGAAACCTGTCTTAAACGAAAGAGCAGAAAATTTTAGATAGATTTCATGTATAATATTGTGTCAAAACTGTTTTTTTATACAGATTTATATGATTATTAAACGAAATAAATGCGACTTTATCTAATAAATCGCGAACTTGTTTCGGTTGTCCTTGTCTGTTGCACAGTGTGATATGGATATTGGAAGATAACGTATGCTCTGTCTTATATTGCATTATTTAAATATAGTTATTCAATTTTTTGACTGCTGATGTTTGAATTTAAGTTTAAAAACCCTGGCCTACTGAGTTAAAATGACGTGTAACTAATTTATTGACGTCGATCGGATCGGACCAAAATTTCTCGACGTTCATACCCCGGCTTTCGTCCGGGTGTAAATCGTACTTTTGAATTTTCACCCACTTCCCGTGATCCGATTGAGTTGAAATTTTGCACACATGTGTAGCTCCGGTGACAATACAATATTATGGTAACTAGCTGACCGGCCCGGCTTTCGTCCGGGTGTAAATCGTACTTTTGAATTTTCACCCACTTCCCGTGATCCGATTGAGTTGAAATTTTGCACACATGTGTAGCTCCGGTGACAATACAATATTATGGTAACTAGCTGACCGGCCCGGCTTTCGTCCGGGTGTAAATCGTACTTTTGAATTTTCACCCACTTCCCGTGATCCGATTGAGTTGAAATTTTGCACACATGTGTAGCTCCGGTGACAATACAATATTATGGTAACTAGCTGACCGGCCCGGCTTTCGTCCGAGTGTAATTCGTACTTTTAAATTTTCACCCACTTCCCGTGATCCGATTGAGTTGAAATTTTGCACACATGTGTAGCTCCGGTGACAATACATTATTATGGTAACTAGCTGACCGGCCCGGCTTTCGTCCGGGTGCAAATCGTACTTTTGAATTTTCACAGGCAAAAGGTCTTTCTCCGGTAACGTTTCGGATAAATGTAATAAAATCAGACTAAGGAAATAAAGCACACTAAACAATTGAAAAGTCACGTCACGAAGTAGTGTAACGTCACTTTTGTAAAAATTATCCGATCCTTTTGAAAATTAATATTTGAGAGTTTTATAGGACACAAAAAAATAAAATGGCGTCAGATTTCAAAATGGCGTCCATATGTACTTTTTCGTAAACATTATCCGAATCTTTTGAAAATTAATATTTGAGAGTTTTATATGACACAAAAAAATTAAATGGTGTCAGATTTCAAAATGGCGGCCATATGTACTTTTTTGTAAGAATTATCAGATCCTTTTGAAAATTGATATTTGAGAGTTTCATAGAACACAAAAAAATGAAATGACGTCAGATTTCAAAATAGCGGCCATTATATATACTTTTTTGTAAAAATTATCCGATCCTTTTGAAAATTCATATTTGCGAGTTTTATAGGACACAAAAAAATAAAATGACGTCAGATTTCAAAATGGCGGAAATATGTAGAACTCCTTTCTAAAAATTATACGATCCTTTTGAAAATTGATATTTGAGAGTTTCATAAGACACAAAAAAATAAAATGACGTCAGATTTCAAAATGGCGGCCGTATGTACATTTTTGTAAAAATTATCCGATCCTTTTGAAAATTGATATTTGAGAGTTTCATAGAACACAAAAAAATAAAATGACGTCAGATTTAAAAATGGCGGCCAAATGTACTTTTTTGTAAAAATTATCCGATCCTTATGAAAATCGGTATTTGAAAGTTTTATAGGACACAAAAAAATAAAATGACGTCAGATTTCAAAATGGCGGCCGTATGTATTTTTTTGTAAAAATTATCCGATCATTTTGAAAATTGATATTTGAGAGTTTCATAGGCTGCACAAAAAAATAAAATGACGTCAGATTTCAAAGTGGCGGCTATATATACTTTTTTGTAAAAATTATCCGATCCTTTTCGGTATTTGAAAGTTTCATAGGACACAAAAAAATAAAATGATGTAAGATTTAAAAATGGCGGCCGTATGTACTTTTCTGTAAAAATTATCCGATCCTTTTGAAAATTGATATTTGAGAGTTTCATATAACACAAAAAAATAAAATGACGTCAGATTTCAAAATGGCGGCCATATGCACTTTTTTTTTAAATTATCCGATTCTTTTGAATATTGATATTTGAGAGTTTTATAGGACACAAAAAATAAAATGGCGTCAGATTTGAAAATGGCGGCCATAATATGTACTTTTTTGTAAAAATTATCCGATCCCTTTGTAAATTGATATATGCGAGTTTTATAGGACACAAAAAAATAAAATGACGTCATATTTCAAAATGGCGGAA
Source organism: Mongoloraphidia duomilia (assembly GCA_039654895.1). Classification (NCBI taxonomy): domain Eukaryota; kingdom Metazoa; phylum Arthropoda; class Insecta; order Raphidioptera; family Raphidiidae; genus Mongoloraphidia; species Mongoloraphidia duomilia. Next base: position 65,343,715 of record CM077517.1, read on the forward strand.
ATATGTAGTACTCCTTTGTAAAAATTATCCGATCCTTTTGAAAATTGATATTTGAGAGTTTCATAAGACACAAAAAAATAAAATGACGTCGGATTTCAAAATGGCGGCCGTATGTACATTTTTGTAAAAATTATCCGATTCTTTTGAAAATTGATATTTGAGAGTTTCATAGGTCACAAAAAAATAAAATGACGTCAAATTTCAAAATGGCGGCCATATATACTTTTTTGTAAAAATTATCCGATCCTTTTGAAAATCGGTATTTGAAAGTTTCATAGGACACAAAAAAATAAAATGATGTCAGATTTTAAAATGGCGGCCGTATGTACTTTTTTGTAAAAATTATCCGTTCCTTTTGAAAATTGATATTTGAAAGTTTCATAGGAGACAAAAAAATAAAATGATGTAAGATTTAAAAATGGCGGCCGTATGCACTTTTCTGTAAAAATTATCCGATACTTTTGAAAATTGATATTTGAGAATTTTATAGAACACAAAAAAATAAAATGACGTCAGATTTCAAAATGGCGGCCATATTTACTTTTTTGCAAAAATGATCCGATCTTTTTGAAAATCGGTATTTGGAGTTTCATAGGACACAAAAAAAATAAAATGACGTCATATTTTAAAATGGCGGCCATATGTAGGTACTTTTTTGCTAAAATTATCCGATCCTTTTGAAAATTGATATTTGAGAGTTTTACAGGACACAAAAAATTACTTCAGATTTCAAAATGGCGCCCGTATGAACTTTTTTGAAAAATTATCCGATCTTTTTGAAAATTAATATTTGCGAGTTTTATAGGACGCAAAAAAGTAAAATGATGTCATATTTAAAAATGGCGGTCATTATGTTGTGTCTTTTTGAGTCAACATAATACTCTACATTGTCGACACAACATTGTTTTGTTTGGCAGTTTCTGTTAGCTACGCTTTTGAAACAAACAAGTAATTCAAAATTATAATTTCGTTGTGATCAGACCTATTTTAGACTCATCTTGATTAAATCAATTTTTGCTGTGTTTTATTTATTTATTATTAATTTTATATAAGTATCTACGATAACATTAAATCAAGTAAAAAAGATCTTTATAATAGGTATATATTTCTTTGTAGAAATTATCCGATCCTTTTGAAAATTGATATTTGAGAATTTAATAAGACACAAAAAATTAAAATGGCGTCAGATTTCAAAATGGCGATCAAATAATAACTTTTTAATTGTATTATTTATATCTTTGATAAATTCGGTTTTATATACAATTCGTAAGAAGCATAGCTTCTGTCGGGTGTCTTACGACACATCATGACTTTTTTATTTAGCCGGTTCCGAGTAACGCTTAATAGTTAACCGTTGCTATGGAAAATTGTTTAAAAAATTCACTGTACCTACTAGTTTTTCTATGTAATCCAATACATATTTATATTAGGTCTTATGGCTCATAGCCTACTACAAAATTATAAATCTTCTCAGTGTTATTTTCCCTATGTTCGATAAAACCGTTTACACACAGTACCTACATGAATATCGCGCCTTGTAATTCTTGAATTACTTGTATCCTCCAAAATTTTTGAATATCCATTAACAAAAAATAATCCGAAATGAATAGACGCATTTAAGAAAAGTTAAAGAAAGCACTGGGTAGAAAATGTTCGCAGAGTATATTGCAAGATATTTTTATCTTTTTATTTTCTGGTACTGTTGATAAATTTTTGATCTATAAGGTGGACGACCATTTATAATAATAACACTACGTTTGACATGCTTTTCTCGATGTGACTTTCTGTAACTCGAATTCGCATAACTACAACATATTATTGGAGCAGTACCAATGCTTGTAGACCACATTTTTATGCCCCCCAGGGGGGATATTGGGATGTAGTTGTTATCGAAATTGCATTCCAATATTCTTTGGGAATTAGCGCTCCCAGGGACCCGAGCTTGTACCAGTCGGTTTGTGTATGCCGGCTGGCAGATTCTAATACACAAATATATTATTTGTTGTGTTGAAGACGCTAATGACCTGAGTTGTCGACGCGTCTATAATCTACAATAAATAAACACATTTTTATGTAGCTTGATCTACCGACGGAGTTCAAAGAATCTTTTCCTATATGGTTCTATTTGCTCCAAATCGTCCAAACATATTTTTGAGAAATGTTATTTGAATTCTGTTCATTTTGAGTAATCTTCCATGACTGACGCAATTTTTGCATTTAAAAAATCTCTTCAATTGTACGTCTGCACTTTTCCGTTCTTGATTTATTAATATAATACCTACATTGTTCTTCACACAGATCTCGAATATTTGGAACGTTGTAGCATCCGGAATATTTTTCTTCTTTCTTACACGATGCCAATCGATTTGTACTCATGATTTTTAATTTTTATAAACACAAATTATCTATTCGACTTAATTAGAAACCTATTTTCAAATACCTATTTTCTCTTCCATGTTCCATAAGGAAATATGAGTATGATAAAGGGGTCGAAAAATCATGTCCAAGATAGGGCCAGATTCTAGGACAGTACTATTTATTATATCAATTTACTAACCTTTTTCGCGTCAGTGTACATTTTTGTACACGCCATATTATAAAACAGCCACATGAAGGAGGGACGCTTAAAGATTCTCCCAGTGGCGTATTGTCCCTAGGCGACAGGAAGTGTATAGTAATTTGGGGTTCACGACTGCGTGGCAAATTGAATTCAGGCGTGTTTTGTACATACGGATAATTCCTATTTGATTTATTAATTTATATCCTACTTTAACGGGCATCTGCAAGATGTTATCGATACGATTACATTCAAGAAATATTTTTATTGAAACCGAGCGAACCCGCGGGTAAACACTAGTTTATAACATGGGTTTAAAAATAGATTTTATTTTGAAATAGGTTTACTGTCTATTGTTTAGTTGATGGATAGATATTAGTTTTGTGAATGTCGTCGTCTAAATAATATGAAGTCAGCAAAGCAATACATTATTTCTAATATAATATAGCTATTTTATTTCCGGCTGTCAAAACCATTATTTGTAAGGGATGCATAATGTACAATACAGTTGCCTCTGAGCTATTTCTACCAGTTTGGGTTGAATTTTATTCGATAAAAGGTGGATATAATATCATAAAGGATGGGCTACCGCCGGCCGGCCTTATATCATGAGCTTACAAACATTAGTAGAGGCATATCCAACATTTTTTTCCGTCTGTAAAACCTATTGGATAGCAATAGACTGACGGTTGGTAGTGCAGAAAACACAGTTATTTGTTCATATTTTTGAAGTTATACTTCTTTTGGCGCGTTATGGAAAAATGATGAGAGTGAATTTGTAGGATGCGCGCGCATCGCGTCACGAAATTTATTAACACTATGAAGTTGCAAAAATTCACACCTTGAAGTTAGTCGCTAGTAAAACTTCAACTAGAGTCGTTACACCAGTCACAATGTGACAAGAGCGTTTTCAGTTTTGAATAACATTAATAAAACCTATTGCCATACAAACGCTTGTTTATGCCGCTTTCGTTAAATATGAGTTCGTACTCCAAACCGTACTGTTTTTACATTATTATTTTTCTTGATTATAATACCCTATTATATAGCACTGTTCATAAGGTGTGCCGTGGTGTAATGGTAGCGGCCTCGCGTCATACGCCATAGGTCCCGGGTTCGAATCTAAACACTAACATGCTTTTTTTTAATAATTAGATATAAATATAATAAATAGATATATTTAATAAATTAATAATTTATTAAATTAAGTTAATTTATTTAATATCTTTATTTTATTATTTTATCATCTTTTTTACAGACGTTTAGTACTGGCACTAGGGATAAAATTTTTGGAGTTATTTTTGTTTTGTTACGTAAAAGAAGTATAACTTCTGACGTGCGTACATAGTACACACACACACTCTTTTTTTCAAAAACATCACGTTTTTAACCAAGTAGGTGAATGGATGATCAATTACAGTGGCGGGATTTCAGGGAAATGGTTGGTAGGGCAAAATATTATTATGACGTTGACGCGGATGAGAAACAAAAAAAAGACGTGATTGGTTGCCCGAAAACTCCACCCTCAATCAGTTCCTCGTTTGGACTCTGGTAGGGTTTTCTCATATTAGCATTGTCTTTTCAATGAAATTACAGAAACATAAATTCCCCGACTGTCTAGACATTAGACAATGTCTAGTGCAGGGGTGTTACGAATATTCGCATCCGCATCCGTAAATGCGGAATATTCGCATTAATTCAGACATCTGCATCCGCATTCACATCCGCATCAATCAATGCGGAGTTTTTACGGATGCAGATTCACATCAACAAGTAACTACATGTAAAGAAAGTGGGCGGAGCCAGAGTGGCACCTGCTAAAAATATGATTAAGTAAATAAAAAGTTAAAATTAAATTGATTTTCAGTTATTTATGCACTTAAATTTTAAATAATTATCCTTTTAAAATCCCAAAATCCGCATCCGCATCCGCATCGCATCCGCATCCGTATCAAATCCGCATCCGCGGATGTGAACTTCTAATAATCCGTATCCGCATCTGCATCCGCGGATGTGAACTTCTAATAATCCGTATCCGCATCTGCATCCGCGGATATCTAAATTTTTGCATCCGTAACAACCCTGGTCTAGTGTGGTCGCCATATCCGAATCCCGCCACTGATCATTTAATTACCTAATTTGTTTGTGATTAGAAATTTGGAAACCTATTTGCATCTGCATAACGACGTTTTGAGTTTTCCGTATTAAAACCACATAGCTAAAAAACTATCTCGCATCGGTGTTTTGTCGTTCAATATACAGCTATCTATAACAACGCGTTGTGATTGTTTTTTGCGTTCATTAAGCGCTTTAGATGTTTGTGCGTAACATAGTTACAATATTATATCAAGCAGTTCAATATATCTACCTAATTTATGTAAAACCACATAAGATGTGGTAATTATATGGCTTAAACATTTAATAATACAATTTTACTATTCCGATTTATTCTCGTCACATCTTTAAGACAGAGAAATTATTTTTTAGTGTATTTGCCATATGGCACATACACTATTGGCGTCGGTCGGATGGTGGGACCTAGGGGTCGGACCAAAATTTCTCGACGTTTCATAGCCTCCTGAACACTTTGGCACCATTTTTAAAAATGTTTATATATATATGTATGTATATATATATATTTATATATATATATATTTATATATATATATATTTATATATATATATATTTATATATATATATATTTATATATATATGTGTGTACACGATAACTCTCGACAGACTTAATCGATTGAAACGAAATTTGGTACACACATTGGAACCCATCACCGCAAGAAGCCTATTTAAAATGGGCCCGATCGGACCATTTTCAGGGTTGTATTTAGGGGTTCCAAAAAGTTTTTGGGCCCAAAAATATCGAAAAATTTGTCAGAATCGTTTCAAAATTGAAATTTAACTCTTTAGTAAAGATTAAAATGTGCTGCTAAAATTTTAATAAAATCGGCCCGACAGGACCGGACTTTCAAATTTTATGAAAACACTAGTTTGTTGATACGGATTTACTTATGGAAGGGTATATTTAATTGGGTGTACTGATAAAATCCATGTCTAATATTGAAATTTAGAAAAATTTAATTATTTTAAGGGATGTATTAAGGGGTTAAATTTTTTATTTTGTCAAAAAACAAACTTAAGTTCACATAATAATGCCACAATGCCTGATTAGCAAATACACTATATTGTCGGCAGGGTTTGGCACTGCGACCCGAGTTTTTTTAATTTACGTTTTTATTGTAAACTATTTAGGCCCGTATTCACCAAACACTGTTAAAGATAGAAGTTACCTATTAATCTTAGAATAAATTTATTCCTTGGAATAAAATAAACTTTCTATTCACCAAGCAATTCATTCGATAGAATAGTAACTTCAGGTAAAAATTTACTATATACCATACACCTTGGAGATTTTGTCAAATATTTTGATTCTAAAGCACGTTTACCAAAAATCCGACCGATGGCGCATCGATCGAAAATGTAAAATGGTGAATATTGACATATTTTACTGACAAAAGCCTTTACCTGAAAGATATGAAATTAATATTTACCTGAAAAGGTCGCCAGGCCATAAAGTAATTTATGCGTTTCGTGCACACCCTATTTAACTAGGCGAATAAATATTTATACCCTTGAAATTGGACAGAATAACTATTCTTACGATTTATACCTGCAGTAAACTAAACTATGTTTGGTGATTTGAGTTATCACTATTTATTCCGAATAATAGTTACCAGGGGAATAAATCAACGGAATAAATAACTAACTAGGCTCGGTGAATACGGGCATAACGAAACAAAAAAATCACACGTCTGTCGAGTAGTATCGGAGGACAATAATTATATGTGACCATTTTATCACATCCTTTTATAATAATTTCAAGACACGCTCCTGCGTTCTCTTCTTCTATCTATATTCACCGAAACAAACAAATACAAACTAAAGCCCATAAATTATTACATAATCTTTTTAACGATCCTACGGGATTTGAACGTCCTTAAAGCCATAGAATATAGACTTTGGTATAACGTAGGTCGTATTGGGACAACAAAATGAAAACGGATGCCCGCAAATTACTTATATCAGCTACAGTTGAGTTATCTGTACTTTTTTTTACACTTTAGTTCTCAAAGCAGACCTAATCAACACATTCCCTCAAAATGTTCTCTCTGCCTTTGAACTTCTTTAGCATTTTCCCTAGTCAAAGAATTTTTTTTTGTAAATAAAAAATAAATTAATAAAAACTCAGTTTATACAAAATTCTTCCCCGTTTATCAAAGGGATATTTGACATTAATTATTCTGTTATTCAAAACCATCTAGAAAAGTAGTTATAAAAATGCAAAAATTTGTAATTAGTAAGTACACGAAAGTAAATTTTCACTGATTGATATGAATCGTGCAAAAGTGTATTAAAAAACGTTTAGTTCTCATGTAGTTCTTTCTTAGAATAGAATAGAATAGAACAGAGTAGAATAGAAATTAGAATGGAATAGAATATAATAGAAATTAGAATGGAAGAGAATAGAATAGAATAGAATAGAATAGAAATTAGAATGGAATAGAATATAATATAAATTAGAATGGAATAGAATAGAATAGAAATTAGAATGGAATGGAATAGAATAGAATAGAACAGAATAGAATAGAATAGAATAGAATAGAATAGAATAGAATAGAATAGAATAGAATAGAATAGAATAGAATAGAATAGAATAGAATAGAATAGAATAGAATAGAATAGAATAGAAATTAGAATGGAATAGAATAGAACAGAATAGAATAGAATAGAATAAAATAGAATAGAATAAAATAGAATAGAACAGAAATTATAATAGAATAGAATAGAATAGAAATTAGAATGGAATGGAATAGAATATAATATAAATTAGAATGGAATAGAATAGAATAGAAATTAGAATGGAATGGAATGGAATAGAATAGAATAGAATAGAATAGAACAGAATAGAATAGAATAAAATAGAATAGAATATACATTAGAATGGAATAGAATAGAACAGAATAGAATAAAATAGAATAGAATAGAAATTAGAATGGAATAGAATAGAATAGAAATTAGAATGGAATGGATAGAATAGAAATTAGAATGGAATGGATAGAATAGAATAGAATAGAAACTTAGTAATTTTTGATAAGATTAAAGTTACGAAATTGTAATCGGACTCCATTTGGCTAGGATATTAAACGTGTAAAGGCTGACGATATACGTAATAAGAAATACAAAGGTCTGAGGAGAACCATTTCAAATGCGTGTCATAGTACATACAACAATAAATAGATGTTGAAGAAGATAATAATTTCTAAAAGATTGGAATTTATAACGACAGGTACGCATTTCCTGAAATTACTTCCGGCGAATGTTCTTAGCAAACTGTATTTTCTCATGAAACCACTACTATAATAATTCTATTCAATTATCTAGTTCCATTATTTTTTCTCGTTTTCCTGTTTCTCTTTTTATAATAATATATTTTTAAATAAAAATCTACTTCTGGAAAATGAGCATGAAATATCTTCAAGACATTATCTTCTAATTTTATAAATTACATTATGCATTAAATATCATTTTTGAACTTGTTCTTAAGGTTGGTATTTAAACAAAATAATAACATTTTCATTCAAAAGATTTTAATTGTGATATTAAATTCTGAACTAAATTGAATAGTTTATTTGTACGAGCTGACGTCAAAACAACGACGCTAAAACAAATGAATTTTTCATCTATAAATTATTTATGTGTTATACACTTTGCTAAGGAAATGAATATTCAAAAGCTTTCTTCGTATTGGTGCCTCACTGTATATCAATTTATAATAGCTTAAAAGCAAAAGGAGCAGTTCTAAAAATTCTAAAAATAAAATCTGGATGATGTACACTGTTAGAGTAGGTCTCATGTATAGGAAAAAATTGCATGAAAGTGCGCGTTCAATGAAATCTGCACTGCGATACTAGTACAGCAATACAATTATTATATCGTAACAATGCAAATAAAATATATCTATATTACAGAAAAATGGCGTATTTCCGGTTGATTTTATGTAACTCCCGGAAATTTAGAAAGCTGCAATTTGGAGCTGAGTTGACCTGCAAAGGTCAGACAACGTGTCGGTTCCAAAATTGTAATTTTTCAATAGTGAAAAGTACGTTTTAGAGATCACAAATTATAAATTATGGAAAGTAATAGATTGTCTATTGTAGACAGGTTTATACCTACATTAGTACAGGGACGGCCAACGCAGTGATTGTGATCTACTAGTCATTTTATAGGAAAATGGCTAGCGAATAAAAAAATCATAAATTAATCAAATTGTATTATTTACCTCAATAATATGCATAAAATCCACGTATTCTATCTACAGGAGTGAAAAATCTTGAAGAAAGAAATTTGATTTTGTAAAGTAGGTCTAGGTCGTTACGAGTCGAGAAAAAAGAGAAAATCTCAGTCCCAAACAAATTTGCAACGCCCCTGTTGACAAGTCGTTTCACAAAAAAAAAAAAAAATTAAAATCTCCGAGCAGTTTTACTGGAGCCGCTTAAACTGATTAATTCTGCACGATTTATGAGGAAAAATAAAAAAATCGAAGTCGCGTTTCCCAAAAGAAATTTTTACAGTCGTCCCCATTTGCTTCTGATTGCACTTTGATTACTCTGTTAAGAAGTTTTCTCTGCGTCGCATTGCAAAATATATAGAACAGCTGACTATCAATTTATTTTTGTGCTCAAAGGGGGGGGGGACTTTATAACATGTTTTTGAAACCATTTACGAACATAAATTAACTAGGTAATCGATGGAGAGTAGGAAATAAAACGTTTTTATATACAGTTTAAATTTGTAATTTTATACTAAGTCTTCATGGTTTCCGGGCTTGTAGGTCGTGGTCCGGTGGTATTTCTACCTGACGTTTCGTCTACAACTGACATCTCAAAGGCGATGTGGCAGCGGTCGAAGTGTCCTCCTTGGCGGCTCACAGGTCAGTGTGTCAATGACTGGTGTCCTCCCGTCTTTTATGCCTAGTACCAGTGTGTTCTCTGTTCGGTCGTAGTCCGTCTCTCTGTAATTGGTCAACTGCGCAGTGTGTAGTGGTGGGGGTGAGTTCTCTACTCGGTTGTATCCCGTCCTTGTACGATTGGTCATTGGTTTTGTATGTCGGAGTGCTGGTGCCCAGGTTTTACTGAGATTGAGGCTTTCATCTTTTCGGTTGAAATACCACCGGACCACGGCCTACAAACCCGGAAACCATGAAGACTTGGAACAATGCCGGCCGTGAAAGCTTGCACACTTGTAATTTTATAGTTCATAAAAATTCTTTAAATACTTGAATAAAATTAGATTAAAAAGTAATACGGGAAACAAGGCAATTTTTTTTAATGACCAACGTTTCTAAATAATCGAAAAAAAAATATGAGAAGTACTAAAAACAAATTTTGGAGCATACAAGTAATTCAAGAATTACAAGGCGCGATATTCATGTAGGTACTGTGTGTAAACGGTTTTATTGAACATGGGGAAAATAACACTGAGAAGATTTATAATTTTGTAGTAGGCTATGAGCCATAAGACCTAATATAAATATGTATTGGATTACATAGAAAAAATAGTACAGTGAATTTTTAAAACAATTTTCCATAGCAACGGTTGACTATTAAGCGTTACTCGGAACCGGCTAAATAAAAAAGTCATGATGTCTCGTAAGACACCCGACAGAAGCTATGCTTTTTACGCATTGTATATAAAACCGAATTTATCAAAGATATAAATAATACAATTAAAAAGTTATTATTTGATCGCCATTTTGAAATCTGACGCCATTTTATTTTTTTGTGTCTTATTAAATTCTCAAATATCAATTTTCAAAAGGATCGGATAATTTTTACAAAAAAAATAAAAACCTATGACCGCCATTTTGAAATATGACATCATTTTATTTTTTTGTGTCCTATAAAACTTGCAAATATTAATTTTCAAAAAGATCGGATAATTTTTACAAAAAAGTACATATGGCCGCCATTTTGAAATCTGACGTCATTTTATTTTTTTGTGTCTTATGAAACTCTCAAATATCAATTTTCAAAAGGATCGGATAATTTTTACAAAGGAGTACTACATATTTCCGCCATTTTGAAATATGACGTCATTTTATTTTTTGTGTCCTATAAAACTCGCATATATCAATTTTCAAAGGGATCGGATAATTTTTACAAAAAAGTACATATTATGGCCGCCATTTTGAAATCTGACGCCATTTTATTTTTTTATGTCCTATGAAACTTTCAAATACTGATTTTCAAAAGGATCGGATAATTTTTACAAAAAAGTATATATGGCCGCCATTTTGAAATCTGACGTCATTTTATTTTTTTGTGACCTATGAAACTCTCAAATATCAATTTTCAAAATGATCGGATAATTTTTACAAAAAAGTATATATGGCCGCCATTTTGAAATCTGACGTCATTTTATTTTTTTGTGACCTATGAAACTCTCAAATATCAATTTTCAAAATGATCGGATATTTTTTACAAAAAAGTACATACGGCCGCCATTTTGAAATCTGACGTCATTTTATTTTTTTGTGTCCAATAAAACTCTCTAATATTAATTTTCAAAAGGATCTAATAATTTTTAGTGTGCTTTATTTCCTTAGTCTGATTTTATTACATTTATCCGAAACGTTACCGGAGAAAGACCTTTTGCCTGTGAAAATTCAAAAGTACGATTTGCACCCGGACGAAACTCGGGCCGGTCAGCTGGTTACCATAATATTGTATTGTCACCGGAGCTACACATGTGTGCAAAATTTCAACTCAATCGGATCATGGGAAGTGGGTAAAAATTCAAAAGTACGATTTACACCCGGACGAAAGCCGGGCCGGTCAGCTAGTTACCATAATATTGTATTGTCACCGGAGCTACACATGTGTGCAAAATTTCAACTCAATCGGATCATAGGAAGTGGGTGAAAATTCAAAAGTACGATTTACACCCGGACGAAAGCCGGGCCGGTCAGCTAGTTACCATAATATTGTATTATCACCGGAGCTACATATGTGTGCAAAATTTCAACTCAATCGGATCACGGGAAGTGGGTGAAAATTCAGAAGTACGATTTACACCCGGACGAAAGCCGGGCCGGTCAGCTAGTTACCATAATATTGTATTGTCACCGGAGCTACACATGTGTGCAAAATTTCAACTCAATCGATCGCAAGATTTGTAACAAATATACGGGATCAAGTTAAATAAAACCACCGTTTAAAAAACAAAGCATCTACTACCTACTTATTTTTGCGTGATGCCAGAACATACGTTTTTATTTGAGAATCAGTTCGGTTGCTTTTGCGTGATGCCAGAATATTTTAAAACTCGCAGTCGCATAAGAAGTTATTTACTTGAAAAAAAATCATGTAAATCGGATCAGTGGTTCTCGAGTTATAAGCGTACAAAGGGACATAGAGACAGAGAAAGTCAAATTGTTCGGGAAGGTATGATGAACGTCGAGAAATTTTGGTCCGATCCGATCGACGTCAATAATTAGTTACACGTCATTTTAACTCAGTAGGCCAGGGTTTTTAAACTTAAATTCAAACATCAGCAGTCAAAAAATTGAATAACTATATTGAAATAATGCAATATAAGACAGAGCATACGCTATTTTCCAATATCCATATCACACTGTGCAACAGACAAGGACAACCGAAACAAGTTCGCGATTTATTAGATAAAGTCGCATTTATTTAGTTTAATAATCATATAAATCTGTATAAAAAAACTGTTTTGACACAATATTATACATGAAATCTATCTAAAATTTTCTGCTCTTTCGTTTAAGACAGGTTTCGAATCGATCTGACTTAAATTGAGCAAACTATAAGCAAAAAACACCGTTTTTTCTAATTTGCTCCCCTCTGGGGCCAAAATTCAAAAATCGGGCGACGTTAGGATCAAATAGACCCCGAGAGGAATCGAACAAAAAAAAGTTTTTGAAAATCGGTTAACCCGTTTGGGCTGTACGACTGATACAAAAAATCCGTTACAGATTGACAGATTCACAGATTGACAGATTCACAGACGTACAGACAAAGCGAGTGTATATAGGCGCTTCTAGCTTCGCTAAGATCGCGCCTAATAAATCAACAATAAAAAATATGATAAATAGTCTGCTGATATTTCCTCAAAAGTTTTTAATGTATAAATTCTCCGGGTTGAAAGCGCTTATCCTTATTTATAAAAAAGTTCATGAAAATCTATTCAGCGCTTTGTGAATTACGCAGCATTATGCACGTGGGAAATTCCACATACGTACTGTCATACTTCGGGCGAACGTACAGTGCCGTAGCCTGCCCGTGTTGCGCCCGGTGCGAGAATTCCATTTTGTCCTCCACCCCTCACTAAAGAAAGAAGCATTTTTGTTACACATAGAAATAAGTATTTTTGCCATAGGTACCCACTCAAAATAGCTACTTTCGATACATGTATACCGGCCTGTAATGGGTCATTTAACAGGGGGGCGTGCGAAAAGTGATTTAGTTACCGCACCATAGCGACTCTATCCGTCCGCTATTACGATGTATTACATACCCTCGGCCTGCTGTAAATGTAAAGATGGCGAAGCAAATGATCTGTAAAAATTTTTTGAAAATACTGAAAATGAAATGAAAAGTAGGTATTTTGTAGTGGGTATGGCAAAAAACACCATATATATCTCGTGCGTAATGTAAAAACGAGAGATCTACTCGTCAGTTATATACCCCATTACGCATCTAGATATACAATCTACTATTAAACAAAACGAACACTCGATAAATAACTCAAGAAAATTAAGATTTACTATTTGGTAAAAAAAGGAACGATTAGAAACTTCATATTATTAAAAACTTCTCGGCACCATACTTCCATTCGAATGTAAATTTAAAAAAAAATACCTAATCCATTGGCGCTTCTTACCGAAGTACCGGCAGCACCGCCCCAATTACGGCACTGCGAATGTATGAAAGGCACAAACATGAATCACTTCGAAAAAAGCTGTTCCCAAAAGCCTTAGCGGTCGTTCTCAAGGGCATATCTCATTCCGAGCTAAGTCGAGTTTAAACTTACAGATGCTACAGAAGGTGTAATTTTATGTGGAAGCTTATACAAGAGAATTTTTCAATCAATCAGTTTTTTTGTTAGGGAGATCGAGTATAATTGCACAAAGTGCTCAAACGGAACCCTACTTTTCTCACTATTCTGTCTGTCTGCAGTCGGTCTGTTCACTTGTCGCAACCCTCTAGCTCTTAAATTGACATATTATTATTAAGTTAATAGCACAAACCAAAACTAAATATTAATTATTTTTTTTGAACTTGGATTTAAGTTGCTCCCGTGAATTGAAAAGGGAACACAAAAAAATAAATGCTTGAGTGATCTGTCTATAAATTTCATATGTAGGAAATGTATGATTACAAAATTGACTATTGTGTATAGAAAAAATATTTTAGGTATGTAAAATTATATGATTTTTAGATTATTTTAGGTTAAAATACAAATTTATTAATTGTTACAGAGCCTTGATAAAGACTTGATTTAAGTCGAAACGTTGGCAAATAAAATGTATTAAACAAATACACTGCATTGCCAAGTTGGGTGGGAAAATTCTAAACATTTTATATTGTTATCGATAAATGTGTATTTTTTTTGAAGGAATAAATAAATAAATAAATAAATAAATTGTTCCCGAGAATCGATTTCCTACAAAAAAATTAATTTTTAGCCTGAAACCACGTCGGGGGTCTGAAATTTATCCTATTGTCAAATTAGTACAACTGAAATAAAACTGAGAAGTACAATAAATTATTAAATTATTGATGATAATACAAGAAGATAAGTTAAAAAATTCTCGAAATATTCAAATTTATGAAAAAATCTCAAACAAAAATCGAGTTTTATGGCGAAGGAACAGCTGTGTGTTTTATGGTGGAAGCAAAGGTTGTACGTGGTGGAAGAGCTGGGTAGAGTAACCTGTGTTATCTAATCACAAATCATTAAATGTTAATAGAAGTGGTTGGCTGTGACGTGATTTTCTTTTTTATTACAATACGTGTATTTAGAAGTAGTTGTTCAAAAAGGTTTATTTTAACATCGCGGCATTTATTGCTGATGTTTCGTGAATTTTATTCACATTTGAATAATTATATCAAAATTAATGAAATACAATTTACAACAATATTGCCATTTTTATTATAGTCAGAAATAATTTTAAATAGTAATATGTAATCCTGTTTTACAAATGGCGGTGTTCAATATATTAATATAGATTTCGAAGTTTTTATACAAAATGAATCAATTTGATTTATGGACGTTCAACTATGCGTGACGCTGATACGATATCACAGTCAGTTTGATTTACAAAACTAAACGTGCGTTTCGTGTAATTCCGGAAATAGAACTTTATAATCGTCTCCGAACGCGAACCAGTGCCACATACAATGTGTCTAGAAATGACTGACTTTAGGTGTTAATATCGTGAACTGCGCTTTGAATTATAATCTATTCATATTTTCAAGATAGAGTGACCTATGTCTCTTTGTTTCTTGAGTTGTGATTGGTCTGTCGTGAGAATTTCAAATTTTGCAAATGCACTGGACCGTATTTACATACTTATTTTGTCGTATTAAGCTGTAGGTAAGTGACACTCTGTTGGAATGTATTTTTTTCCAATTTCTCTATATTGAAAATGAATGAACTATCTGTAAGTTAAAGTTTAAAAAATAATTACTAAAATATAAAAGTGTAACGAAAGCTCGGTCTGTATTTTCGATCAACTCCAATATGGGTCAATATTTTAGTGTGTATTAAAAATAAGAGCGAAAACCGAATGTACGTCCAGAAAAACAATAGACAACACACATAGCAACGGCACAATAGAAGTATTCGCATTGTGATTTAATGTACAGTGTATTTTACATTTTTTGTTATTGACAATTTTTAATTAACTTCAGCGCTTGGGAAAACGTCCATTTTTATTTATACATTTCTTGGCGTATATTTATTTTTAATTTTTTCATTGATTGAACAATAAAACTCAAAACGAAAAAAAATGTAGTTACTACCAGCACAGTGGGGAAAAATGTAAATTTTAGAGATTCTAAGCTTATTTGAGGTACATGCATGTTTTTACTTCATCCTTCCTCTGAATTTTTTATTTATTTATTGTAGACTATAGACGCGTCGACATCTCAGGTCATTAGCGTCTTTCCTCTGAATTTTTGTTTCGTAAAAAAATTTCTAGTCATCCGTACCTTACTGCCTTTTTAAAAATCCAAAAACTTGAAAAGTGTCAAAGTAAGTCAGTCTATAATTGTCTTTAAAATATCTGCTAAATAATACATTATTCTGCATGCCTCTCATAGATTTCAGCTGACGAACGGGCCGGACTACCAAGTTTCACCATAAGGGTTCCGTTTTTATCATGTTGGTACGAAACATTAAAAACTACCCACTTAACTCACCAGTAACTCAATTCACCCAAATTGGCCGATAGTTTATAAAACTTAAATTGCTTTAAATTATTATATTAAATACTTAAATAGATTTATGTAACCAATTTTGTCATAAAAATCATTAATATGAACTTTCGTCGTTATAATTTGTAACAGAAGATAATTATAACCACAAGTTTAATGTAGTAAACTTTAATGAACATAGTAACTGTTTATATTAACATTTCATAATAATTTTATACTATTTGGTTTTTAAATCCAGCGACACAACCATAAATAAGAGAAAACATAAACACATTCACCATTTCATCAAAAAATTTATGCAAAACGTGATATGATTTATTTATTCAGTACCGAATATGCAGCTACAGTAAAGTATCTTAATAGCTTGGATACCATCAAAAATTGTTTACCAACCTATTTTGTTGCAAGAGAAAAATATTATGGATATGAAAACATCAGTCGATGTTCGTAACAAGTTTAAGAATAATTTGCTTAGATGGCAGCTTATAATTCAGTTAAATTATTGACACCGCCTACAGCTGCCATAATAAGCAGTCTATACTTCTAGTTATCATCCAAAATTCGTAGCATAAATGTACTGAAGGAGAGCTCTATTAAAAACCTTAAAAAAGTACAGGATGTTAAATTTAAAATAAAAGTGTTAACCTCATTCCCGGCTGAAACGGAAGTTCAATTTAAATGTACTACTATGATGATACAAAAAAATAAGGGCTTACTTATAGGGTTCTTTTATAGATTCCAATATACATTTATTATTATTTATTTATTATTTATTTATAATTTATTTATAATTTATTTATAATTTATTTATTTTTTATTTATTATTTATTTATTATTTATTTATTATTTATTTATAATTTATTTATAATTTATTTATTATTCCAATATACATTCGCTACTGGGTTAGATGTGCCAGTTAACGAGCAAAGAAGATGGATCATGGTGCGAAAAAGTGATAATTTTGTGAAGCACGGGAGGAGAAACACCGTCATCTTGCATTATTGACTTATGGGGGGATGCCGTGTAGAAAATGGTCGTCGTTATTGAGATTTCACTGTACAACATTTCATGACGTGTGACGTACAGCTATTGAGTGTTGTTTTCCAGTTTATTGAAAGCGATGACAATGTCTGGTATCTCCAACCGCACGCTTGTGCAATGTTTGATCGAAATGCGGAAACAGTCGAGAAAAAAATAGCTGTTTGTAAAAATAATGTACTATTCAACAAACTTTTTACCGTGCTTAAATGAAATACACAATTCAAGCAAAAATAATATTAAAGTCCGTATTATAAAAAACAATAATCGGCATATTAGAATATTATTAGCTTCGCTTAAGTGAACGTTGGTTGTGTACACAGAATTACCCGTCTTAAGGTACGTGCAGTATAGAGCTGGGATTCTAGATGATAGCGTAGATCATAGCAGGGCTTGTTTAAATTAATGCATTGTTATATATGCGAGCGTACACAACGACGCAGTGAGTGTAGCAGGTATAAGCGCTGTTACAAGAGCTGGTAGATTCAAGAATGTATCTCAGCATTCTTTCAGCGCGCTGACTACTACAATCAACGTGTGACAACTGTCAAATGGCGGTTACAAGTTTCGCAATGGATGTGACTAGTTTAATAAGTGAAATTTTGCCAGTTTTTATTTAATTTGTTTAGAGTTTTTTCTAAGACGTATTTAAAAGTGTTAGGTTCCATATGTAAATATTCAAAAAACCGGTTTGGGTAAAATTTTAATTCTTGGTATAAATGATGAAATTCGCCATGTTTAGATCGTTTTCTATTAATAGGGTGGACATGACAGCTCCTACCCAAATTTGTATTTAAAATATACCACTTTGTAGCAGAAAAACGCAAATATTCGTCTTCGCTATTTGACATTTCAAACGCGACTTAAGCTTGTATCAATGCTAGTATCAAAGCTTCGTTGTGCAAACCTATAAGCGCTTATAATTTCAGCCACCATCTACCATACATGAATCCCAGCTGCTTACTGCACGTACCTTTAATGTCGGTTTCGATGGATACCCGAGTTTTTAGTCGTGTAAAAAGTGTCCCATACTTGAAATGCGGGTATCAATTTATAGTATACCACGCTATATCTGAAATACAAATTTAAAATTCTGAAAAGATGATTAGAAGAAGACAGAATCATCGAACGCGACACGAGCAGTCCATGTTTCTTGCAACGTTCCTTGTCTAATTGACAAAGATTAACGTTCCAGGGTTAAATATAATGAAAATTAATCGCTCCTGTAGATGTCACTAGTGTACTAATTAACGCGAAGGCTTTTCAAAACAAAATCTTTTACAACTATCGTTGCAAGCAGAGGCATCTATCAACACAGAGTGAAAAGAAAAATGACATAATATAATATAAAGAACGTATACTTTAAAAAGAAAAACAATTACAGCAGGTACTTTCATTTTCCTTTCAAAGTCTTTAAACCCAACTTTCTTTTCAGTGGTTAATTGGCACAAGGTGGCGTTGGCAATTTCATACATCTTTTACTAATAATTAACAAAATTAATTAAAAAAGAGAAAAGATAATACCCTTCGCGTAATTAACGCTCCCGCAGTATTCTAGGTTATCGAGATTTAAAGACGGATTTTAATCTACTGAACTGATATAAGAAACGTCAATTCCAGCTCAGGCTTATTATTAGAGAATGTCGTGAGAATATGAAGTTATAATGAAGAATATTTTAATAAAAAAAGTTTGGTCTGAACTCTCGCTAATTATTAATTTTTTTTTTCATTTATTGTCTGGCCTAAAAGAATTGAGAGTTCACACTTTAACTTTTTTCAAATTTTTAAAGTTTTTTTAAGAAAATTCCATTTAATTAAAATTAAAAATGAATTAGAAAATAATAAGATAAACGAATGCTGTTTACACTATTATTTAGTGTGATAATTTGCAGTTTTTATAATCAAAAAATAATACAAACATAATTAAATTAGCGATCCTTAAACCGGGATCTCGGAGGTTAGTGAAAAAAGAATTTGTATCGTTTAAATTTATGTCATTAAAATTTTGTATTACTATAGTAGTTAGTACTTAGTACTGATATGAAAATCGGTGAGGAAAATCGTAATAATATATTCGAAAATACTTTTTAATATGGAAAATTTCCGGGGAAAACCCTATTACGACACGCGTATTAATGCTAAGTTAGAGAACATAATTGTCAGAAAATCTGTTGACCATAGACTGTGACAACACGTTTTTTCCTTACAAAAAAATGGGCGTGTGCTTATAACCACACGACAGAAGTGAAAACTTCAGATTTTCTAATTTTTAGTGTCATCTATTATAGCGCACTTATGAACTAAAAATAATTTATTACTAAAATACTAAAATTGTATTTTTAATTAATTCCACCTTGGTTTCAAAAAAATTATAATTATTGTCAAAGAAAGAATATAACAAAAATTAAAAAATATATAAATAAATAACATGTAGAATTTAAAAAAAAACGCCAAAAATTCTACGTTGCCATCAGGTCTCGAACCGAGTTCTCAATGCATACAACGCGAATCCGCTACTAACTGAGCTATTGATAGAACTGCCTAGCTCGCCGTTTTTATGCTATAAGTATGTCAGCCGCGTCACATTTTTGCGAACACTTCACTGTTTTTAACCACCCAGGCAAAAAGTGCCTAACGCGCCTAAAGAAGTTTTCCCTTCAAAAAGCACCATATATTTTAAAATCTATCCTGATCAAAAAATAACTGATCGATTAAAACTATTTTTGTAATGTGTTGTACGTATTGTATTTAGTATTTAGTGTTTGAAGGAAAACAGGCTACTAATTTTACTTTAACAAAATACGTCGGATGTAAGTGCGCTTGCCATTCTACAATAATAATTGACAGTAATAATTATTAAATGTACCTATTAAATTAGTGACGTCAATGTCTTTGTTCCTCGCAAACAAACATCAAAATACTATTAATAAGAAATTATACAATGGAGATCTTGCAAACTATTATTTAAGACAAGTTATTAGTCTCGGAAAACAAAGTAACAATACATGCGAGGGTGAACGGATTTATTTAAAATATAAAAACCTAACCATTAATTTATTTATTGTAAATTATAGACGCGTCGACATCTCAGGTCATTAGCGTCTTTCAACTACACTAAATAACAACTAAGTATCTTAAAACTAAATAACATCACAAAACATCCATGAGCGCAGGTGGGATTCGAACCCACGGCAGTCCAGCCTAGAGGTTGCGGCACTAAGCACGCCCCTAACCATTAAAATATAAGGATCTCACAAGATAATATTTCTTTTATTGACTTTCAGAATCAAATTGGTTCTTTTAAAATGTATTTTAAACTTCATTAGCAATATGAATAGGTGTTATATTACAAAACTGATAAATGAATTGAGAAAAATATTTCAGTACAAACACAATATGTAAATATTTCTATTTATGAGTTTATTGAAGTCCTATAAAATCAGTGAGTTATCTCGGCGTAAACCGATAATATACTTTTTTATCATTTAGAGGTTTAATATAATTATTTCTTACGATGCTGCTCATGAAATTAAGTTTATAATTCAATTAAATTGTTAAACGGAAAATATTTCAAAGAATATATCAAAACGAAATGTGGAGAAGCAAAGTTGAAAATCATCAACGCAAGCTTAGTTATAAATCACATTTTGGATGTCTGCGGTGGAAGCGACAAGAACAGATGCAAAAATAAATACGCTCAGTCGAAAAGTAAAGCTTAGTGGGTACCGTCTCTCACCGATGTATGTGGATGAAACGGAGAACGGAGTTTTATTGAGGGTGCGTTCGGCAAAGAAAAATCATTTCGGTTACACTTGGAATGAGCTAATCTGTGCAATTTAATCTCAAAGGTTTTTCAATCATGCATGAAGAATCGTGATGAAATCTTTTTGTTTTTGTAAGAGAATCAAAAATGCATTTCCATTTTTTCCTCACAACGGTTTATTATTAAGATATTTCAACTGTACAATTATTGGCATCCATCTTTGATATACAAATCTCATTCTAAGAATTAAGCTTTCCTTTTCCAACCTTTACATTAATTTTTAGTAAACATTGTTTAGATGATAATATTAATTATAAACGATAATACAGTGATTATTTAAATTATAACTAGGGTAAATGCGGGAGAGATGCCGCGGTAGGAGAGACGTCGCATGGCTATTAACTTACCTATTTACCATTAATGGATGGTGCTACAAGTACGTATGTTCGTTCATTTTATCTTGACAAGATAAAATGAACGAACATACATTTATTATTAAGATATTTCAACGGTACAATTATTGGCATCCATCTTTGATATACAAATCTCATTCTAAGAATTAAGCTTTCCTTTTCCAACCTTTACATTAATTTTTAGTAAACATTGTTTAGATGATAATATTAATTATACACGATAATACAGTGATTATTTAAATTGTAACTAGGGTAAATGCGGGAGAGATGCCGCGGTAGGAGAGACGCCGCATGGCTATTAACTTACCTATTTACCATTAATGGATGGTGCTACAAGTGTTCGTTCATCTTATCTTGTCAAGATAAGATGAACGAACATACGTACTTGTAGCACCATCCATTATAGGTAAATAGGTAAGTTAATAGCCATGCGGCGTCTCTCCTACCGCGGCATCTCTCCCGCATTTACCCTAATAAAAATATCAATCCCGGTTCCCAACCTCTAATACTGTAAATAAATTTAATTGGATATTTATCCTTCTAAATTATAGGAGCTGAATTTGGGCTTCATTAAAACTTATAATGAAGTTCAGACGCTTACGTTGTAGGTACGTACGTTTAACAAGGCATCTCTACCAATAATTTTCAATATTATGCCAAACCAACTCTGGACATTATGATTTTATAACTCATGTCATTAGATAGATATTGTAAATTATAGACGCTCGACATCAGAGGTTATAAGCGTCTGAATATAATTAATGTCCTATCAAACTAGTGACTACAGGGAATTCAACTTATTAAAACACCATAAGCTAATTAGTGGTGTTGCAGTTAAATGGGCGAAAAAACCCTGCCTTATTTTTCCAATCATTCAGAATTTATTTAGTGAATTTGGCATCTGTTTGATGTAAGATACAGAGAAAAGTTTAGAAAGTAGTTGAAACTATCTTAGAATAATTAATATTTTTAAGTAAAAAAGCAATAAAGCTCGTTTAAAATTATTTTTAATTTTCTTCAAAAACGAAATGTTTAAATTCCGTACCAATACTCCAATTATTAAAATATTTTTTCATACTAGTGCGAAGTCCAAAGAGATGAAAATAAAATGTGCACTGCACTGGACGTTAGAAAAAATCCTTATTATTTTGACAAGAAATATTCAACAATGAATTTTTAATCCACAAGGTAGTGAATAGTTATTTCTTAACATATCAGTCAGCATATTATGCCATCATGATTGTTCACGTGTAACTTTTGATTGTTAAATACAACGAGGTTATTTTTTTGCTGGAATTGTATTCTTTAGGATATTTACTAACACTTTTATTAAGGGTTGTCCAAACCTAAACCTAATATTTTCGTATTAAAATAATAGGTTTACGTTTGGACCCTTAATTAAAGTGTTAGAAAATATCCTAAAGAATACATTTCCAGCAAAAAAATAACCTCGTTGTATTTAACAATCAAAAGTTACACAAGATTTAAGTTAGGTAAAAGAAGTACATTATTTTGAACACCCTGTATAATAAATTCATTTTTTTAGGACAGGCATTGATTCGTCCGTCCATTATCTAGTGATTCTCAAAATTTCAGTATGATAAAGGTTTCTGTTTTGGCTATGTCGAATTTTAGGTAAGGGTTTGCATTTGTCAAAAATTTCTAAAAAACTTGAATAACTCAAAAATTACTGAATTTTCGAGTATGGCTTTCCTTACAGTTTCTATTCACATTTAGATGCAGAATTGAAAAAACAAATAAAAACAGGGTGCTAGGTTAAAAAAAACATAGCTTTGATCTGCCGCGCTTAAATAGGACAGGCTGTATAATTGAAAATATTTTTAGTTTATACACCATTAAAATTTATACAACTTTTGTATTTAAACTTTTTTTCTATCTTCACCCAAAATCAATATATCGGCCGACAATGCAAGTCTTGGACACCCTGTATTGTTATTTAACAAATATTCGTTAAATGGGGGTTCAACAATAAATTTATAAAATGTACAACGCGCCTGAGCAACAAAGTGGAAATGTGTTCTCTCGCGCATTTGTATACAAGTTTGCGAGTACCTAAACAAGACATTTTCATAACACAACAAAATAATATAATGTTGACATTCGTATAACTTAGACTTAAGTACCTTCAACAAACATCCAGAAGAAGCTCGTCAGGTGGAAGTAATGCAGTAGGATGATAAGAAACACACATGACGTCATATCCGTCTGCACCGACATCTGTACACAGAAACAGAAGAAAAACAGTGTTAGTGCCGGTCAGTCAACCTGTGTCAATCTTACGTGTCAAGTGGCAAGAAATTGCCTGGTTTTTATTTAAAATACACGCGCACCGGCGTCCCTGTGTTGATAAGGGAACGCCAGTCTTAAGGACGCGGACAGACCGAGTAGCTACCAGTTTCTAAATCTGAAATAGCACAATATAGATTCCAAACTACGGGCTCGATTTTTCTCAGATTTTGCAAGAGTGTTCAGGACAGTCATACCTCGAGGTAAAATCGCGAAATGTGAAAGAAAATGCCCCTCCCCTCCGAAACTGACAAAAACAAATTAAAAGCTTGAAGATAATTTTTATAATGCTTATGTGTGCATTAGTATATGAAACAGTCATTTGGTATGACGTAACATAATGCTGCAACATGGGAAACATTTATTTTTCAAACCTATGTTACCGTAGGGATTCTAACCCTAAACTTTCCACTGTCGCGGCGAACTGAGTTAACATTTACACATTTTCGAAGCATTTTTGAAGCATTCTGTCACAGAAAAATCATGCGACCATCTTACATGTGAGAGCTAATCTCAAACGGGTGGATCTAAGATGACAAATCCATTTTTCAATAACGCCTTGAAATATAGAATCATAATTCATACATAAACATTATAACAATTCTGCGTATTCTATGGAAAGGTTATCCCGAGTTGCGTTGGACTGTTTATTTTTGTGATAATTAAAATGTATTTTTCAATTATGTTTTTAAAGAATGAAACATTAATAATTTATTTTACAAGAATAATTTTATTAAAAAAATAAACATATTATTTGTAGGACGTAGGCATTCCATTATACTTTCGAAATGATAAATTTATAAAAGTGTAAAAACAGGCAAGCAAATATAATTAAAAGTTAGCTGTTTTCAGCTGAAATAAAACAAGAAAGTAACAGGACTATGTTTAGTACTATGCATAAGATATCTAGATTACTTTAAGACAAAAAAAATGAGAAAAAACTCTCACAGATAACAAAACCATTTTAATTCTAATAATAAGCAGAAAAGAATAAACTGACAGTAATTGAATAGATTAACGTGAAAAGATAAAAAGAAACCGCGTACTTAAGAAATTAAATTTGTTCAAAAATTAAACATAAATTACAAAAAGAAAAAAAAGTCGGGTCGCAGTGCCAAACCCTGCCGACAATATAGTGTATTTGCTAATACAGGCCTTGCGGTTTTAATACGTGAACTTAGGTTTATTTTTGGACAAAATAAAAAATTTAATCCCTTAATACATCCCTTAAAATAATATTTGTTTTCTTAATTTCAATATTATTATCAATGCAACCGCTGTACCAAATTAAATACACCCTTCAGTAAGTAAATCACTTATCCGCAAACTACTGTTTTCATAAAATTTGTAAGTCCGGTCCTGTCGAGCCGATTTTATTAAAACTTTAGCAGCACATTTTGATCTTTACTAAATAGTTAAATTTCAATTTTGAAACAATTCTGAAATTTTTTTCGGTATTTTCGGGCCCAAAAACTTTTTTCAACCCCTAAAAACCACCCTTCTAATAGTCCGATTGGGCCCATTTTAAATAGGTTCCGTGCGGTGATGGATTCCAACATGTGTACCAAATTTCGTTCAAATCAATTAAGTCTTAAGAGAGTTATGCCGCGAACACACATATATATATATATATAAACATTTCCAAAAATGGTGCCAAATTGTTCAGGAGGCTATGAAACGTCGAGAAATTTTGGTCCGACCCCTAGGTCCCGCCATCCGACCGACGCCAATAGTGTATGTGCCATATGGCAAATACACTAATAACAATTTATTTTAACCGAACAAGTTAACGGTATATCTATGTGATGTAAGTGCGGGTCTATATGGTGGAAGAACGGTTTTTTTTATTTTGTCCAAAAACAAACTAAAGTTTACAGAATAAAACCACAACGCACTAATATGCAAATACACTATTGACTATATTGTCGGCAGGGTTTGGCATTGCGACACGAGTTTTTGATTATTCTTATATACTGCAGCATCATACCATGTTGTTATTTTCATTGTTATTTAATTATTGTTTATAAAACAATGACATCCATTCCGACTTTTAAAATACGTTTTTGTGACCTACAAAGGGTGGCGATGCGGGGTGAATTTTTATCTATTTTTAAAATGACAGCTCAGACAGTTTTGAAATATGCTTTACGATGGAATATTATATGATTCTAAAAATAGCTCCCGTGGTCCTGCTGTAGAATAGTTCAGTGTTTGAACAATGCAGTATAAATAGCACGTTTAGAGCAGTGATTCTCAAGCGGTGGGCTGCATCGCATAATCAATAATAAATATGAATATACCTAGCTATTAAGAAACCGAAAAAAAAATTCACAGATTTCGCAATCCTTGCAACCATCGAGGACATTGGAAATGATAACAGCATATATGAAACATAATTAACTGTTTATTATACACACAATATTTATCAATGCACTGTTTAGTTTTGTCAGGAATAACCCTATTATTCTTCTGTTATATACGCGTTCACTTTTGCTTGATTACTTAACTTTTAAATGGATTTTTCTACAGTATTTATTAACATTTGCTCAAAAATAACACCGCAGATCGTCGCAAATACCTCTCAATTAACTAGACATGATATAAAACACATTTCGAAAAAATTGCACTTGTTCAATTTTGCATGATTGCTCCTCACTTGATCGCGACACCGTTGTCTTTTGGCCTTGAACGAAAACTCGTAACTTTGCCCCCATATACGAACATAAACATTTCCAATGTTAAAACGAAATTTAGATAAAAAATAAATATTAAAGAACTAGTAAAACAATAAGTAGGTATAGTATTAAATTTCTCATTCTCTATCTGTGTCTATATTTTCAATTCACTGGTGTTCTGATTATAAAAATTGGCACTTATATAGGGTGTTCGACTTTAAATCACTCATTCGGAAATCTTCGAAGTTATTTTCAATCACAACTGTAAGTTTCCAAAAGAAATTATTATCTATCGATCGCCGCAGGTTTAAAATTAAAGGTTGGGAAACAATTTCTTTAGAAATAGAAAATAAAAAACAAACCTGTAATATGAGAGTGAGTATCCACATGAAGTCAGTCAGTAAATAAGTAAACATCAGGTTGGTATGGATTGTGTTCCTGAGACAACGCAAATCCCTGCAACAAACAACACATCACGTAAAAAATTAATTGACTTTCTACGCTTGCGTAATCGCTATATATTTCCACAAAATTTTATTAGAAAAGCACATCCAACTGTGTACTAATTTATTTGAAAAAATGTAACATTTTAGGATTATTTTGCAGGTATAATAATTATTTCGTCACAGCGATCTCCCATGAAATTATATTCAGCAATATTACACAACAATATCACTTTAAATGTTAACAATCAAATATCTCGATCACAACAGTCTGACGTATTCTCCACATGCATTGGCATGATATTTGCATAAAATTAATGAACATAATATCCCTGAAGCTTAACAGATTATTCCCGAGACACCCGTATTTGAAATTTCGTATCGCATAACGTATAATTTTATCGCAAAGTGTTTACTCCGCGAGTTCTTTAATTCGAAATACGATCGCGAACTGCTGAGAACTTATAATACGGCTTCAAAGTATTATAACTTTGTTGAAAATTTCAAACAAGATATTATGTCTGTTACCAATACTCTGTAATTTAATATTATTCAACGATTATAGAAAATGAACGGAATCTCTTCAAAAGCAGAGATTATCGGTCATTTTAACGCATCATTAAGTAACACCTGCAGGGAAGATCGGTGAAAATTGTATAACAGCAGCCCTAAAAAAATCCTAATATCAATTTTTTTAATCTAGGCGATTGCAGTAATTTCGAATAGGTAGGCACTTCTCGTTCGGATAAAATTATGTAGAGATTCTAAAACTCTATTTTTCATGAAAGACGGTACTACAAATGTTTACTTTTCAGCGAAAAAACCAGTTGTTTTATTTATTTATTCAGTGTAAATATAATGACGCAGATATAATATTAAACAGTACAAATTACAACTTAAAAAAAATAAACTATTGTTGATACAATAAAATAAATAAGCACATTTCCTGAAAAACAAATGACATACTTTATTGTTTGGAAAATACAATTACATTTTCTGAGTTCATTTAAGTAAACATTAATACTTTTCAAATGTAATGCATGTTTTCGACGTAGGATACTAAATTATTTATTTAAGAATAGCATGCAACGTAATACGTATCAATTCTGTCATTTATGGATATATAATATTATGTCAAAATATTATGTAACTTTCTTTGTAATAATAAATAGCGCGCGAGTTAGCGTTGCATTTTAGGTAGTGTTTTTACACCGATCGATTGTTATCTTTTTCGGTAAATCTGGTATGATTATAATAAGTAAACCAAGCGTCAGCTGACGCACTCGCGGTGGGTGTGTGTGTGAGAGGCTGCGAAAGTGGCAAAAAAAATTTTTTTTAAGTAATAGTACGCCGGCTGAAACTTTTTTTATAAATAGTTGACATCATAGTGAGGTGAAAAAAATTGTCAGCTGCATCGTGGAGGGGGAATTGTGCGTTAGCTGATCGCTTGAACTTGTAAAAAAACACGTAAAATATTGCGAATTTCACTTTTTTGCACTGACAGCAGCTGAGACAATTACGTTACCTAGGATTATGATAGCGATATGATCATAATTCTAGGTAACGTAATTGTCTCATGCGAGCAGCTAACGCACAACCCTCCCCTCCACGATACAGCTGACAATTTTTTTTTCAACTCACTATAATGTCAACTATTTATAAAAAAAGTTTCAGTCGGCGTACTATTACTTATTTTTTTATACCACTTTCGCAGCCTCCCACATCCAGACCCACCGCTACTTGAGCAGCTGACGGTCGGTTCACTGATTAGTTGTACGAGATCAACTATCGATATCAAAATCAGCCGGCTTACTATGACTTTTTCATTTGCAACGCTGCCTCCCGGACTAAAACTGATTTTAAACAACGAAATTCATTTTCGCTAAGAAAAAATCATTCTAAAATGTCTTATAAAAACTAGTGCCGAAGACCCCTAAGCGCTTCCGATTTTGAGACCCTTCTCTAAAGCTTAAAAACAATAAAAAAATATAAATATAAAATTTATATTTTGCAGCGCCTTCACGGAAAACAATTTTTTTATAGATATTGCTATAATAATGAAAAGCCTACTTACTTAAAGTAGAGAAAAATCCAGATGGCGATGACTAAAGCTAACAGACTGAGAGAATATCCGCCGAAGTAAATGTAGAAAGTGGGGTCGACGGCCGACTCGGCTTCTGTGGAACGCAAATGGTGGCAAGCGCTGTAGTTGGTGCGCTCCCATGTTCCGTTCGCGTGGCACCATCGGCTGGCGTTTTCTGCAACAAATTTATATATTATTATTATTTTGATAGAACGCTTTGATCATAAAACAAAACAGTCATATAAGATATAAATAAATAAGCAAAAAATAGAAATAATAATAATAATTTGAATAATAAAGGACACAGATTATTACAAAACAAGAAATGTTTTTATTTATTTAATAAAGGTCCGTAATTAGGAACTAGTAATAGTTAATATTTTCAATTTATTGAATTTTTTTATAATAAGTTGGACATTTATATGCATTTTGCATTAGGTTATAGGCTATGCTTAATCACGTTACACGACTCGGTACTTTAAATTAAAAAGCCGGTATGAAATATTCTATAATATTAGATATGTAGTAATAAAATTCGCATCTGGGCAGCAGCCTAGTATTATATATTCGAAATCTCAACCGAATAAAGTGGGACTATCCCATCCCAGTTTGTGTTGCCAGATGTCCGGTTTTAGCCGGATATGTTCGGCTTTTTACGGCCTGTCCGGCTTTGTTAGGTTTTTTGGCGATGAAGTAGAGAACGCACATATATTTGGTTTATCTATGTTTATGAAAACATAGGAATATACACACGTTTAAGGTTGATCTCGCAAAAACTGACTCTAATTGATTATTATTAATAAACGATTGAAAAACTCAACCGACTTTATTTCTATTTAAAATAGGCAGTCCGGCTTTTCTGTTTTTGGACCTGGCAATCCTAATCCCAGTGTTAGAAGCGATGCGTTCAATGTTTATAAAATAATAGAAGCACCCATTTGGAAAGATACTGCATTTGTAATAATTTATATGCACACATTATATTATCGAGCGACTGCGCATTTCAATTTGTTGCACAGTTGGAATTTGAAACATTGTTGTGCGAATCTGATAATAAAAATAAATTTATCTGACAGATAAATACGAATAACAATAATACAGAGTGTAAGTTTAGTTTGGAACAAATCATATAAAAGTGTTGGTTGTAGCCAATCTGGTGTTAATCTGATTTGGTCGGAAACGTTTCCAGTGTATCCTAGCTTTACAGATTTTCTATAACTAGAAATTAATATCCGTATTTAGACAGTTTCTATTTCCTGTTCATCACACAGCAGAAGAACATCTTTGGATCTAATTAGCGTAGATTTTCTCTCAGCTTTACTCACCTGTATAATTGCTAATGAATTCCTATAAATTATATTAGGTGATGCACATCAAGGTATTACAAGTACAGAGAGTTATTCCTGATGGCATAATCGTTGATCGCTTACGTGAACTAATTTGTTGGCCAGGTGGGACGATTCGGACGTGCTGCGTGCATAACATTGTATGTACCTTACTCGATAAATATAATATTTGTTAAATAATAGTTTTATACGGCTGAAATGCAATTGAAAATTTTTTTTTCGTTGGAGAGCAGCCAATTATATAATTGTTTCGAAACATATTGTAAAAAATCATTTTACCAACCAGTGGTACCATTTATAGCATTGATATATCTAGGTATTTATTAATATATCCCATTAAAGGGTTTTCGAAATAATTTTCACTTTCCTGTTGGGCTCTCGCTGGTACGAGGATTCACTCATATTATAGCTATTGAATTAGCATATATGAATTGACACTCGCATGTAGTGAAAATCTATTGATTCTGAAGCATATAAGGAGAATGTTAATTTAGCAATCTTGTCACGGTTGAGTATTGTAAGCTCATTCCGCCGCGAAAGTGGAAAGGTTCAGGTTAGAATCCTGACTGTGACCACTGGTTGGTAAAATGATTTTTTCCAATATGTTTCGAAACAATTATATAATTGGCTAATCTCCAACGAAAAAAAAATAAAATTTGTTAATCTACTTCTCATAATATAAATGAAATCTTCATTTGATATGCCTTCAGCTATTAATTTTTTTAGTATACGAAGCGTGGACT
The DNA here is from genome assembly GCA_039654895.1 of Mongoloraphidia duomilia. Taxonomy (NCBI): domain Eukaryota; kingdom Metazoa; phylum Arthropoda; class Insecta; order Raphidioptera; family Raphidiidae; genus Mongoloraphidia; species Mongoloraphidia duomilia. The sequence goes on from CM077517.1 coordinate 65,374,619, forward strand.
GACCTTCACTAATTATCATATCAAAAATACAATAAACAAAGCCTTAGAACCTATAATATGTCAAATTTTTTCTATCATTTCTACTGATTCTATTTTTCAAATATTCGGACACTTTCAGAAAATATTGACAAAAAATAAAGACTTAGCTAGTTATTACTAATGTATTTTATTCATGATAATATTAAACTGTCTCAATGGAATATTTACGCACTTCTTGTCTTATCTTTACCTAATTTTCTTTAAACCGATATTTGCAATTTAAAAGAATAACCGTCTTTTTAGGTAATGAACTTTGACTGTGAAGAGAAACATTAATTAACTGCAGACACTCTACTTTTCCTATGTACATGCATTTTACTATTTACATAATATGTGTAATAATTACTTCTCCTGCGATAGCCATGACGAGTCAATTAACATTTGAGAGCTGCTGCTAAGTGGTTCGTTATATAACCCAATTAGGCCAGAGTTAAATGGCACACTAATTGTCTAGTATCAGATTGTTAAAATAAGTTGCCTTAAGTGAAAGCAAGTACGTTGAGGCACATACATAATATTATGTTCGGAATAGACGCGTACTTATTTATTTTCAAAGCGTAGATACCTAGTAGTAGGTAACTGTTGGCAAATGCTAAACATAGAAAATATTTGTGATGTGAAACATCTTATGTCGGGCTGTGAACAGCCGCGTGAGGGGAAATATGCAACGAAATGTTTGGTCCGCACCTTCGCTGCTGTTCTCCCCACCACTGCCGCACTCTCTCTCTCTCTCTCTCTATTGGCTCAGGTGTGCACTGTAACACACGCGTGTGTTACAGTGCAGTATATAGGATTACGTCAGCATAACAGTTAGTTGCTGCTTTTGAAAAAATATATACTACTACATAGAGAATACCACCGAGTTCAATAACGTTTTCTTTGATGTTTCACATCTGTCGGGGGTCCCGAGACCCGCACCCTTTTTAGGCACAAATTATTATGTAAAGAAGAGAAGATTTCATATTATTTTTTATTTATTTTGAGAGCTATTAGTAATTCATCTTATGTATATTCCATTAAAAAATGGACCAGTAAAAATTTTTTTCTGGATATGAGTAAAAAGAAAATATTAAAAACTACACAAATAAATGTTTTTTATTATGTTAGCATTACTGTTAAGAACATCCATCGAATGATGTAACGTTACACAGCAACATTTGAAAAATTAATTTTAAATCTATGTCACCGTCGGATATAACTCAACCCCGAATCGCGGCGGCTGGGTTATCATTTACTCAGGTTTGAGTTCCGACGGTGACATAGGATTAAAATGAATTTTTCAAGTGTTGCAGGTAGCGTTACGTCATTCAATGGGTGTTCCTAACAGTAATGCAAACTTAAGCATTATTTGTATATTTTAAAAACTCGGGTCGCAGTGCCAAAACCCTGCCGACAATATAGTGTATTTGCTAATACTGGCATTGTGGCTTTATTAGGTGAACTTAAGTTTGTTTTTGAACAAAATAAAAAATTTAACCCCTTAATACATCCCTTGAAATAATATTTTTTTTCTTAATTTCAATATTTTTATCAATGCAACCTCGGTACCAAATTAAATACACCCTTCAGTAAGTAAAGCACTATCCGCAAACTAGTGTTTTCATAAAATTTGTAAGTCCGGTCCTGTTGGGCCGATTTTATTAAAATTTTAGCAGCACATTTTAATCGTTACTAAAGGGTTAAATTTTAATTTTGAAACGTTTCTGAGAATTTTTTCGGCATTTTTAGGCCCAAAAACATTTTTCAACCCCTAAAAACCACCCTTAAAATGGTCCGATTGGGCCCATTTTAAATAGGCTTCGTGCGGTGATGGATTTCAACGTGCCTACCAAATTTCGTCAAAATCAATTAACTCTTTCGAAAGTTATTGCCCGCACATATATACATATATATATATATATATATACATATATATATTTAAATATATAAATATATATATACATATATAAATAGACATTTCCAAAAATGGTGCCAAAGTGTTCAGGAGGCTATGAAACGTCGAGAAATTTTGGTCCGACCCCTAGGTCCCGCCATCCGACCGACGCCAATAGTGTATGTGCCATATGGCAAATACACTAATAAGTTGCGAATACTTTGATCGTGATGTGAGCATTAATTAACTGTATCTTTCATTTCTTCGACATTTTTTTAGTTGATACTTCTTTGCTTCTCATTCAACCTTCACTATATTGGACACTGAAATCTACTTATACTTTACTAGCGGCCCGTCCCGGCTACGCCCTGGTGGTATGTACCTTGTAAGCGTACGAAAACAGTTTTTTTTGACAAAACACCGTCATAGTTCAGCCATTTTGTACAAAATATTTACAAATTATACGCACAAACCTTCCTCGTTTATCGCTCTTTCTATTAGTGAAAACCGTTTCAAATTCCGTTGCGTGGTTTAGAAGAAGTAAGCGGAGAAACAGACAGAGGCAGACAGCGACTTTGTTTTATACTAGAGTGCCCGCGGTGAGAGATGAAGCCAGGCACGTCATCAATATTATGCTAGTGAACACCTGCTTGCCCGCAGACAGTGCCGTGTACACAAAACTGCACATTGGGTTTTATGACTTTAGGTACAATTTTGGCAAACTGCTATAAGCGAACAGCAAACAGCTAATAGCAAGCTAGAAGGCGGGCGCAATGCATTCACGTTACTATGACGCGGTGGCTTCATCTTTCGCCGCGCGAGGTCTATTTAGAGATTAGAGTGTTGTGTGTGTTTTTTAAAGACCACCAACAGCTAAGGTTATTTGGGCCTAGCACCAATTCATATTTTCAATTCATTATTTTTTTTTATAATAAATTGAAAATCCAATTGACACTTTTACCAGCTCTCGGGCTAGAACCCGGGAACTGGGGACTTGTAATAGAGGAACCATAGCAACGCCATGTAAACAACAGCATCGCTAAACGCTCGGCCATTCTCAAGCCCTTTAGGGATTAGAGATATACCATCGATATATAACGTGAATTTTATATATCGGTTCGTCGATATATGATTTAATCGATATTTTTTTAAATGTCGATATTTTCAAAAAAAATTTAAAATCGCCTAACCCTGCCTAAGGGGTCTTAATATTATAAAACAGTACTGTAGAACATCCCTAGTCCAATGTGGAAGTTAATGTGTTAAATAGCAAGAGCTAAGTTTAACTAAACCTATGGTTACGGTCCGCAATCTGGCAATAAAACCAAATGAGAACAGTAAAAACAAGGAAGTTCTTTTAGGGTCGTCGCTGAAAAAGATAAACACGAAAACATAGCTGGTAAATATCATCGTGTCGGTTTATTACGTCAATGTAGACAGTTTGTAGGTCAAAGCGTCTGCCTGTTTCACGGTTATTGCTGTATATTTCACTTCGTGACGTCATTGCGGTCACGTCATTTCCTTGTTCGATGTTTATATTACCGTGTGGCAAGTAACATTATATAATTGAGCTTTTAGTATAAACAACAGTTTTATAATATATCAACAAGTTTAAGATGTTTTTTTAGATTTAAGTGGTTTGTGCTTCTATTCAAAGAACAGCTTTGATGTACTTAATTTATAAAGAACACGAATCGATAAATATTTATTTTTTCATAACTCTTTAAACAACTTAAAAAATATTACAAATGCTTAAAGACAATTCAGTTTTAGATATTCTGTAAGGTTCCAAAAAGTAAATTTGAGAAATCAAAAAAGAGGCAGGAGACAAATTATATATAAAAATAAAGAAATGAGACAAACATGAACATACTGAAATTAGATTTAGGCCATAAGCGATAGTCCAAACATTCTAAGCGCAATTCGGGAAATTTTCAGGCGGAAAAGTTCAATAACCGGAAATAAAAGGTAAAGCTTCATGATCCCAGGGGAGAGGAACTGCCCCACCTTGCCCCGCTTGCGTACGCCCATGAACGCAGGTAGATTAAAAAAAAAACAAATTCGAATAATTATAGAGTACTAAACTGTAACAAAACTATATCGGATAATTTTATTTGAAATCGTATCTGCAATCACGAATTTTGATCGCAGTTAAAAAAAAATTTTTTTTGTTGACCGGTGTCAAGCAAATCTTTTTCTGCATGAGGGAAGATGCATTTTATTTCTTTTAATTTCTGTGAAAAATGTATTGAGTTTCCTCATTTCCATCTTCGGAAAACACACTGTATACGCATTATAAGTGTTGATGATGGTGGCGGTTACCATGCGGCATAATTTGCAAATTTAACATACATCAGCTATATCTAGGTATAACCCGATTCAAACATGCCGCGTTGTGTGTAGGCGAGCAGTTCCGGTGCGGCGCGGTGCAGTGGTAAAGTTTAATATCAGAAAAAGTTACATATTTCCGAAACTCATTTATAATGTAAAAATGTACACGGCATAGAGGAGATGCGGGCAAATCGAACGCTACTTACCCGCTTAGATCCGGTCATATTATAATAGTAATACATATACTGGGTGTCCTAAACGGTAAGAGATAGAGATTTGATTAAATGAGAGAAAATGTACAGATTGTCTACAACTACTACCCTGCGCAGTCAAAATTTCCATATTTTGTTTGACTTGCGACAATCAGGTGACAAACGAGATTTTTCCATTTTAGTTTTTTAATTTTAACTCGCTTATTAAGTAAGTTAGAAAAAAATATTTTCACTTTAAGGCACTTTTTTATGAAGATATTAAATCTCTGCACATTTTCTCTCATTTAACCAAATCTCTATCTCTTACCGTTTAGGAAATCTTGAACAACGTGTACGATGTACAAAAATTATTGTTCATGGCACAATTTTTTTTCTGTCGCAAAATTGACTGCGTCCCACCATTTGCCGTTACGAGAGTACCTAATAATTTTTTGTTTAAGAAATATTTTCCCCTTTCGAAAGGGAGTGCATAAGTTTTCAAGATATCGACATCAGATTATATTCCTTCTATCTTCAAAACAAAAAAAAAAATGCTATGTGTAATAATTCATTTTTCATTACCTATAAAATATTATGTAATCGCAACAATGTTATTTTTATTAGTAGTTTTAAGTAAAAAAAAACTCGGGTCGCAGTGCCAAACCCTGCCGACAATATAGTGTATTTGCTAATACAGGCATTGTGGCATTATTATGTGAACTTAAGTTTGTTTTTGACAAAATAAAAAATTTAACTCCTTAATACATCCCTTAAAATAATTAAATTTTTCTAAATGTCAATATTAGACATGGATTTTATTAGTACACCCAATTAAATACACCCTTCCATAAGTAAATCCGTATCAACAAACTAGTGTTTTCATAAAATTTAAAAGTCCGGTCCTGTCGGGCCGATTTTATTAAAATTTTAGCAGCACATTTTAATCTTTACTAAAGAGTTAAATTTCAATTTTGAAACAATTCTGACAAATTTTTCGGTATTTTTGGGCCCAAAAACTTTTTGGAACCCCTAAATACAACCCTGAAAATAGTCCGATCGGGCCCATTTTAAATAGGCTTCTTGCGGTGATGGGTTCCAATGTGTGTACCAAATTTCGTGTCAATCGATTAATTCTGTCGAGAGTTATCGTGTACACACACACATATATAAATATATATATATATATATATATAAACATTTTCAAAAATGGTGCCAAAGTGATCAGGAGGCTATGAAACGTCGAGAAATTTTGGTCCGACCCCTAGGTCCCGCCATCCGACCGACGCCAATAGTGTACTCGTATGTGCCATATTATGGCAAATACACTAATAAATTCAATTTATATATTTTTTTGCAACACCGAAATAAGAAGACATTTTATGGGTAATAACTTTTTATACAGAAATGATATAACCTTGGTTCAGACGTGGAATGAAAATATTATTATTGTATAACGCGCATTTCAAATGTTTGTATTTTCCGTTTTTGAAGACCGAAGGTTGACAGATTTTCTTCATTTGAAACCACTTAAATACTTTGTTGATACAGCTGAATTCTAACATTGCTTTTTCAATTTGTGCTTATTGGAAATCGTTTCAAATATTTATGTTTTTGTTAACTTTGATATTTATTTACGAAAGTTTTAATTAAAGTAAACAATATACCTAGTTACATATTTTGAAAATCGCATGAGTGAGGTATTTCATAACAACTTGTCGATCATAAAACTCACACTTGTTTGAAAACAATTGAATTTAAGTTTATTTTTTACAGGAAGATCTTTTCTATCAATCGGCACACTGTGAGGATAACAACGGGTTCCAGGATATCAATATAATATAACGTGAACACCGAAAGTTCTGGTACACTTTTGTACTATTTATATTATGAAAAGAGAGAATTGAAACATATATCGTTCGAAATGTACTGTGCCATAGATATGCAGAAAAAAATTCATGTGGGAAAGGTAGGTAAAAAAATACTGCCTTCCCTGCACGGGAGAATATACGACAATTGGTCGAATTTCGACCATGGACGATACTAGTACAAATAGAATCGCGTACCCGAGGGCCGAGTGTTAATTATTCCTGACAATAATTTGAAGTGATGTATCGATCGCTGCCCGTTATCCGATGATAAGCCCTAAAAGTCACCAGACAACTGGAAATTATCCTTTGACAGATACTAACACGATTTTTAATACAAATTCCCTCATTAATTACTTGTCCTATTGATTAATAAACTGTTAAAAGGTCATTGATAAAAAAATATGTGAGCCTCATCCACATAAGCTCACGGGGGAAGTGAAAACTTCATTAGAATATTTTGTAGAAAAATTATAAAAAATATTTGCTGTTTATATAAATTAAAATGTCAAAATAGGTAGGTTACCTAGATGACACAAATTTCCCCTCTATTCAAGCATTTCCCGTTTATCGTTACATAAGGTTTCAAATAGATACGCCGCTAAACAAGTTTTTACTTCAAAAATTATACATTTGGTAATAATTTCTGTACCTTTGTGCATTTTATTTGCCAATTTAGGTAGGATTTTTTCTCTCGTCTCAATAAGTCAAAATATTATGTCATGTCCAGATATTGTATTAGTTTAGGCAGCAAAAAAATTATTGACAATAAGTGTTTAATTATTTCATGTCTTCATTTAGCAGACGGAAAAACACACTAGAAGTGCGACCTTTAATTAAAATTATCCAGTTTTTTTAAATATTTTGCTAGTTTTTAAGTGTGCAAAAAAAGCGTCAGCCGATTTCAAAATGGCAGCCGAATAGTGAGCGAAGCTTACAGAGGATGTTTACGATGCACATTATCAGTATTTACGCTTAAAATTGACTGCGCCGAATATGAAATTGTCGCGCCTTATAATTCTTGAATTACTTGCAGACTGATTAATAAAACAGCTATGGTTATATTTTTTAAAACCCACACGTTTAGTTTTATAATAAAATAAAGCAAACGAACAAAATGTTAAAAAAATAACATTATCCAGACTTTGTGTAAAAATAATAATAACATTCTGTTAATTTTCTCTTTGTTTAGATACAATGATGTTAAAAATCTAGACCGGCAAACTTGGCCAGGATTCCTTAGGTGCCTAATGTTAAGAAATAGACGGTCCGACACAACTCGGAATAACTTGTCCATAATATTATAGGAGTAGGCCTTCCTCTCTATTATTTTCCAGAAAGAACTAGTCAAGTCATCTCATACTGCAACTACTAAGGGAGTAACATGTGTATAAAATTTAATCAAAATCTTTGCTGCCTTTCTCACGAAAAAAAACTATTTTCCAGTGTTTTGGCCTGTTTTACTGGTTTTTAGGGAGCCTCTTCTCCCATAGCTGACCGTTTTAAACACTGCAAAATTCGAGCAAAATCAATACAGTGGTTTGTAACCAAAAACATAGAGACATATTTTTTTTAACATTAGATTTTTTAGGTTTAGAGGACTTGAAAATGTGTGAATTCATCAAAAATCCAAAAGTTAATTTTGTACGATCATGACTTCCCCAATTATAATATTATAGAACGTAAAAAAGTTCGTACGAAGGTATCTCCTCAAATAGGTACAGCAATAGGGAGTCATGCCTAGTTGAAAAATATAGTGTTGATAAAATTTGATTTTGAAGTATTTTTAAGTGAAAAAAATTATCATTTGGCAAACTGTAAAATTTTAAATTACTATAAAATCAAAATACTGAAACAAGCTACGTTTTAACATGAGGATGAAGATGGCCTAAATACATTTTTACTTCCCACCTCTACTATGGTAGGGAAGTAATGGATTTAGTCAGAAAAAAATATTTCGAGATTTTAACAGATTTTCACGTTTTGAGACCCTAGCAATCGTTTAAGATCATGTTCTGACTGATGTCGGTATGTGTGTGTGTGTGTGTATGGTCAATTTTTCGCCTTAGATATCTTAAAAACGGAACAACATACGGGCATGCCGATTATTCTATTGTGTTTATCAGCCTTTAACTTAGATCTGATTAGATTTTGAGTCAAATCGGTTCAGTGGATCCTGAGATATACAAAAAAACGTCCTCAATGTCAAGTATTAACATAGGTAAAAAAAAAATATAAATGAATTCTAGATGTTATAATATGAAAAAAATTCGACTGATGACCAGTCCTATACTTCCCACCTAGTAAATATTTGCAAAAAATAAACACTCTTTTTTTTATTCTTTGACTAGGCCCAAATAACCTTAGCTGTTGGTGGTCTTTAAAACACAATTTAATTTTTATTCTTTGAAAAAAGCATGGCCCTCTTTTTTGTTTGGTGATCTATTGATGGCTAGCTTAATATAGCAAAAATCATGGTTACCTTGATTTACGTACAATTTTTATTTTTTTTAGTAAAATATTTTTTTTCTCGAAAACTATACATTTTAGAGAAAAAAAATATTTACATTTTTTTCATATTATAACATCTAGAATTCATTTATATTTTTTTTTACCTATGTTAATACGTGACATTGAGGACGTTTTTTTGAATATCTCAGGATCCACTGAACCGATTTGACTCAAAATCTAATCAGATCTAAGTTAAAGGCTGATAAACACAATAGAACAATCGGCATGCCCGTATGTTGTTCCGTTCTTAAGATATCGAAGGCGAAAAATTGACCACATACACACACACACACATACACACATACACACATACACACACACATACAGACATCAGTCAGAAAATGATCTTAAACGATTGCTAGGGTCTCAAAACGTGAAAATCTGTTAAAATCTCGAAATATTGTTTTCGGACTGAATCCATTACTTCCCTACCATAGTAGAGGTGGGAAGTAAAAATGTAAATATTTTTACTTCCCACCTCTACTATGGTAGGGAAGTAATGGATTCAGTCCGAAAACAATATTTCGAGATTTTAACAGATTTTCACGTTTTGAGACCCTAGCAATCGTTTAAGATCATTTTCTGACTGATGTCTGTATGTGTGTGTGTGTGTGTATATGTGTGTAGTGTGTGTGTGTGTGTATGTGGTCAATTTTTCGCCTTCGATATCTTAAGAACGGAACAACATACGGGCATGCCGATTGTTCTATTGTGTTTATCAGCCTTTAACTTAGATCTGATTAGATTTTGAGTCAAATCGGTTCAGTGGATCCTGAGATATTCAAAAAAACGTCCTCAATGTCACGTATTAACATAGGTAAAAAAAAATATAAATGAATTCTAGATGTTATAATATGAAAAAAATGTAAATATTTTTTTTCTCTAAAATGTATAGTTTTCGAGAAAAAAAATATTTTACTAAAAAAAATAAAAATTGTACGTAAATCAAGGTAACCATGATTTTTGCTATATTAAGCTAGCCATCAATAGATCACCAAACAAAAAAGAGGGCCATGCTTTTTTCAAAGAATAAAAATTAAATTGTGTTTTAAAGACCACCAACAGCTAAGGTTATTTGGGCCTAGTCAAAGAATAAAAAAAAGAGTGTTTATTTTTTGCAAATATTTACTAGGTGGGAAGTATAGGACTGGTCATCAGTCGAATTTTTACTTCCCACCTCTACTATGGTAGGGAAG
>CM077517.1:65384724-65398366 GCA_039654895.1 Mongoloraphidia duomilia
AGAAATTTTAAAACGCTTATATCTCTGAAACTAAAAGAGATAGACGAGTTTTGTCAACGGGAATCGATTCAGCGTGTTTTTCTCCATAAGTAAGCATAGTTTCATCCAGATCAAAGCAAATTTATAGGGAAAAATAAAAAATCTTAAAACGCTTATATCTCCGAAACTAAAAGAGATAGACGAGTTTTGTCAACGGGAATCGATTCAGCGTGTTTTTCTCCATAATTATGCATAGTTTCATCCAGATCAAAGCAAATTTAAAGGTAAAAATTAAAAAATCTTAAAACGCTTATATCTCCGAAACTAAAAGAGATAGACGAGTTTTGTCAACGGGAATCGATTCAGCGTGTTTTTCTCCATAAGTATGCATAGTTTCATCCAGATCAAGGCAAATTTATAGGGAAAAATTAAAAAATCTTAAAACGCTTATATCTCCGAAACTAAAAGAGATAGACGATTTTTGTCAACGGGAATCGATTCAGCGTGTTTTTCTCCATAAGTATGCATAGTTTCATCCAGATCAAAGCAAATTTATAGGGAAAAAATAAAAAATCTTAAAACGCTTATATCTCCGAAACTAAAAGATATAGACAAGTTTTGTCAACGGGAATCGATTCAGCGTGTTTTTCTCCATAAGTATGCATAGGTTTCATCCAGTTCAAAGCAAATTTATAGGAAAAAATTAAAAAATCTTAAAACGCTTATATCTCCGAAACTAAAAGAGATAGACGAGTTTTGTCAACGGGAATCGATTCAGCGTGTTTTTCTCCATAAGTATGCATAGTTTCATCCAGATCTAAGCAAACTTATAGCGAAAAATTAGAAAATCTTAAAACGCTTATATCTCCGAAACTAAAAGAGATAGACGAGTTTTGTCAACGGGAATCGATTCAGCGTGTTTTTCTCCATAAGAATGCATAGTTTCATCCAGATCAAAGCAAATTTATAGGGAAAAATTAAAAAATCTTAAAACGCATATATCTCCGAAACTAAAAGAGATAGACGAGTTTTGTCAACGGGAATCGATTCAGCGTGTTTTTCTCCATAAGTATGCATAGTTTCATCCAGATCAAAGCAAATTTATACGGAAAAATTAAAAAATCTTAAAACGCTTATATCTCCAAAACTAAAAGAGATAGACGAGTTTTGTCAACGGGAATCGATTTAGCGTGTTTTTCTCCATAATTATGCATAGTTTCATCCAGATCAAAGCAAATTTATAGGGAAAAATTAAGAAATCTTAAAACGCTTATAACTCTGAAACTAAAAGAGATAGACGAGTTTTGTCAACGGGAATCGATTCAGCGTGTTTTTCTCCATAAGTATGCATAGTTTCATCCAGATCAAAGCAAATTTATAGGGAAAAATTAAAAAATCTTAAAACGCTTATATCTCCGAAACTAAAAGAGATAGACGAGTTTTGTCAACGGGAATCGATTCAGCGTGTTTTTCTCCATAAGTATGCATAGGTTTCATCCAGATCAAAGCAAATTTATAGGAAAAAATTAAGAAATCTTAAGACGCTTATATCTCCGAAACTAAAAGAGATAGACGAGTTTTGTCAACGGGAATCGATTCAGCGTGTTTTTCTCCATAAGTATGCATAGTTTCATCCAGATCAAAGCAAATTTATAGCGAAAAATTAAAAAATCTTAAAACGCTTATATCTCCGAAACTAAAAGAGATAGACGATTTTTGTCAACGGGAATCGATTCAGCGTGTTTTTCTCCATAAGTATGCATAGTTTCATCCAGATCAAAGCAAATTTATAGGGAAGAATTAAAAAATCTCAAAACGCTAATATCTCCGAAACTAAAAGAGATAGACGATTTTTGTCAACGGGAATCGATTCAGCGTGTTTTTCTCCATAAGTATGCATAGTTTCATCCAGATCAAAGCAAATTTATAGGGAAAAATTAAAAAATCTTAAAACGCTTATATTTCCGAAACTAAAAGGGATAGACGATTTTTGTCAACGGGAATCGATTCAGCGTGTATTTCTCCTTAAGTATGCATAGTTTCATCCAGATCAAAGCAAATTTATAGGGAAAAATTAAAAAATCTTAAAACGCTTATATCTCCGAAACTAAAAGAGATAGACGATTCTTGTCAACGGGAATCGATTCAGCTTGTTTTTCTCCATAAGTATAACGGAATTTCGTCCCGAAAAACCGGAATTTCGTCCCGAAAACCGGAGTTTCGTCCCGAAAAACCGGAATTTCGTCCCGAAAAACCGAAATTCGGTCCCGAAAAACCGGAATTTCGTCCCGAAAAACCGGAATTTCGTCCCCAAAAACCGGAATTTAGTCCCGAAAAACCGGAATTTCGTCCCGAAAAACCGGAATTTCGTCTCAAAAAACCGGAATTTCGTCCCGAAAAACCGGAATTTCGTCCCAAAAAACAGGAAATTCGTTCCGAAAAACCGGAATTTCGTCCCGAAAAACCGGAATTTTGTCCCGAAAAATCGGAATTTCGTCCCGAAAAATTGGAATTTCGTCCCGAAAAACCGGAAAGAATCGGAACGTCATCCCGAAAGAATCGGAACGTCATCCCGAAAGAGTCGGAACGTCATCTCGAAAGAATCGGAACGTCATCCAGAAAGAATCGGAACGTCATCCCGAAAAAATCGGAACGTCATCCCGAAAGAATCGGAACGTCATCCCGAAAGAATCGGAACGTCATCCCGAAAGAATCGGAACGTCATCCCGAAAGAATCGGAACGTCATCCCGAAAACATCGGAACGTCATCCCGAAAACATCAGAACGTCATCCCGAAAACATCAGAACGTCATCCCGAAAACATCAGAACGTCATCCCGAAAACATCAGAACGTCATCCCGAAAACATCAGAACGTCATCCCGAAAACATCAGAACGTCATCCCGAAAACATCAGAACGTCATCCCGAAAACATCAGAACGTCATCCCGAAAACATCAGAACGTCATCCCGAAAACATCAGAACGTCATCCCGAAAACATCAGAACGTCATCCCGAAAACATCAGAACGTCATCCCGAAAACATCAGAACGTCATCCCGAAAACATCAGAACGTCATCCCGAAAACATCAGAACGTCATCCCGAAAACATCAGAACGTCATCCCGAAAACATCAGAACGTCATCCCGAAAACATCAGAACGTCATCCCGAAAACATCAGAACGTCATCCCGAAAACATCAGAACGTCATCCCGAAAACATCAGAACGTCATCCCGAAAACATCAGAACGTCATCCCGAAAACATCAGAACGTCATCCCGAAAACATCAGAACGTCATCCCGAAAACATCAGAACGTCATCCCGAAAACATCAGAACGTCATCCCGAAAACATCAGAACGTCATCCCGAAAACATCAGAACGTCATCCCGAAAACATCAGAACGTCATCCCGAAAACATCAGAACGTCATCCCGAAAACATCAGAACGTCATCCCGAAAACATCAGAACGTCATCCCGAAAACATCAGAACGTCATCCCGAAAACATCAGAACGTCATCCCGAAAACATCAGAACGTCATCCCGAAAACATCAGAACGTCATCCCGAAAACATCAGAACGTCATCCCGAAAACATCAGAACGTCATCCCGAAAACACCAGAACGTCATCCCGAAAACATCAGAACGTCATCCCGAAAACATCAGAACGTCATCCCGAAAACATCAGAACGTCATCCCGAAAACATCAGAACGTCATCCCGAAAACATCAGAACGTCATCCCGAAAACATCAGAACGTCATCCCGAAAACATCAGAACGTCGTCCCGAAAACATCAGAACGTCGTCCCGAAAACATCAGAACGTCATCCCGAAAACATCAGAACGTCATCCCGAAAACATCAGAACGTCATCCCGAAAACATCAGAACGTCATCCCGAAAACATCAGAACGTCATCCCGAAAACATCAGAACGTCATCCCGAAAACATCAGAACGTCATCCCGAAAACATCAGAACGTCATCCCGAAAACATCAGAACGTCATCCCGAAAACATCAGAACGTCATCCCGAAAACATCAGAACGTCATCCCGAAAACATCAGAACGTCATCCCGAAAACATCAGAACGTCATCCCGAAAACATCAGAACGTCATCCCGAAAACATCAGAACGTCATCCCGAAAACATCAGAACGTCATCCCGAAAACATCAGAACGTCATCCCGAAAACATCAGAACGTCATCCCGAAAACATCAGAACGTCATCCCGAAAACATCAGAACGTCATCCCGAAAACATCAGAACGTCATCCCGAAAACATCAGAACGTCATCCCGAAAACATCAGAACGTCATCCCGAAAACATCAGAACGTCATCCCGAAAACATCAGAACGTCATCCCGAAAACATCAGAACGTCATCCCGAAAACATCAGAACGTCATCCCGAAAACATCAGAACGTCATCCCGAAAACATCAGAACGTCATCCCGAAAACATCAGAACGTCATCCCGAAAACATCAGAACGTCATCCCGAAAACATCAGAACGTCATCCCGAAAACATCAGAACGTCATCCCGAAAACATCAGAACGTCATCCCGAAAACATCAGAACGTCATCCCGAAAACATCAGAACGTCATCCCGAAAACATCAGAACGTCATCCCGAAAACATCAGAACGTCATCCCGAAAACATCAGAACGTCATCCCGAAAACATCAGAACGTCATCCCGAAAACATCAGAACGTCATCCCGAAAACATCAGAACGTCATCCCGAAAACATCAGAACGTCATCCCGAAAACATCAGAACGTCATCCCGAAAACATCAGAACGTCATCCCGAAAACATCAGAACGTCATCCCGAAAACATCAGAACGTCATCCCGAAAACATCAGAACGTCATCCCGAAAACATCAGAACGTCATCCCGAAAACATCAGAACGTCATCCCGAAAACATCAGAACGTCATCCCGAAAACATCAGAACGTCATCCCGAAAACATCAGAACGTCATCCCGAAAACATCAGAACGTCATCCCGAAAACATCAGAACGTCATCCCGAAAACATCAGAACGTCATCCCGAAAACATCAGAACGTCATCCCGAAAACATCAGAACGTCATCCCGAAAACATCAGAACGTCATCCCGAAAACATCAGAACGTCATCCCGAAAACATCAGAACGTCATCCCGAAAACATCAGAACGTCATCCCGAAAACATCAGAACGTCATCCCGAAAACATCAGAACGTCATCCCGAAAACATCAGAACGTCATCCCGAAAACATCAGAACGTCATCCCGAAAACATCAGAACGTCATCCCGAAAACATCAGAACGTCATCCCGAAAACATCAGAACGTCATCCCGAAAACATCAGAACGTCATCCCGAAAACATCAGAACGTCATCCCGAAAACATCAGAACGTCATCCCGAAAACATCAGAACGTCATCCCGAAAACATCAGAACGTCATCCCGAAAACATCAGAACGTCATCCCGAAAACATCAGAACGTCATCCCGAAAACATCAGAACGTCATCCCGAAAACATCAGAACGTCATCCCGAAAACATCAGAACGTCATCCCGAAAACATCAGAACGTCATCCCGAAAACATCAGAACGTCATCCCGAAAACATCAGAACGTCATCCCGAAAACATCAGAACGTCATCCCGAAAACATCAGAACGTCATCCCGAAAACATCAGAACGTCATCCCGAAAACATCAGAACGTCATCCCGAAAACATCAGAACGTCATCCCGAAAACATCAGAACGTCATCCCGAAAACATCAGAACGTCATCCCGAAAACATCAGAACGTCATCCCGAAAACATCAGAACGTCATCCCGAAAACATCAGAACGTCATCCCGAAAACATCAGAACGTCATCCCGAAAACATCAGAACGTCATCCCGAAAACATCAGAACGTCATCCCGAAAACATCAGAACGTCATCCCGAAAACATCAGAACGTCATCCCGAAAACATCAGAACGTCATCCCGAAAACATCAGAACGTCATCCCGAAAACATCAGAACGTCATCCCGAAAACATCAGAACGTCATCCCGAAAACATCAGAACGTCATCCCGAAAACATCAGAACGTCATCCCGAAAACATCAGAACGTCATCCCGAAAACATCAGAACGTCATCCCGAAAACATCAGAACGTCATCCCGAAAACATCAGAACGTCATCCCGAAAACATCAGAACGTCATCCCGAAAACATCAGAACGTCATCCCGAAAACATCAGAACGTCATCCCGAAAACATCAGAACGTCATCCCGAAAACATCAGAACGTCATCCCGAAAACATCAGAACGTCATCCCGAAAACATCAGAACGTCATCCCGAAAACATCAGAACGTCATCCCGAAAACATCAGAACGTCATCCCGAAAACATCAGAACGTCATCCCGAAAACATCAGAACGTCATCCCGAAAACATCAGAACGTCATCCCGAAAACATCAGAACGTCATCCCGAAAACATCAGAACGTCATCCCGAAAACATCAGAACGTCATCCCGAAAACATCAGAACGTCATCCCGAAAACATCAGAACGTCATCCCGAAAACATCAGAACGTCATCCCGAAAACATCAGAACGTCATCCCGAAAACATCAGAACGTCATCCCGAAAACATCAGAACGTCATCCCGAAAACATCAGAACGTCATCCCGAAAACATCAGAACGTCATCCCGAAAACATCAGAACGTCATCCCGAAAACATCAGAACGTCATCCCGAAAACATCAGAACGTCATCCCGAAAACATCAGAACGTCATCCCGAAAACATCAGAACGTCATCCCGAAAACATCAGAACGTCATCCCGAAAACATCAGAACGTCATCCCGAAAACATCAGAACGTCATCCCGAAAACATCAGAACGTCATCCCGAAAACATCAGAACGTCATCCCGAAAACATCAGAACGTCATCCCGAAAACATCAGAACGTCATCCCGAAAACATCAGAACGTCATCCCGAAAACATCAGAACGTCATCCCGAAAACATCAGAACGTCATCCCGAAAACATCAGAACGTCATCCCGAAAACATCAGAACGTCATCCCGAAAACATCAGAACGTCATCCCGAAAACATCAGAACGTCATCCCGAAAACATCAGAACGTCATCCCGAAAACATCAGAACGTCATCCCGAAAACATCAGAACGTCATCCCGAAAACATCAGAACGTCATCCCGAAAACATCAGAACGTCATCCCGAAAACATCAGAACGTCATCCCGAAAACATCAGAACGTCATCCCGAAAACATCAGAACGTCATCCCGAAAACATCAGAACGTCATCCCGAAAACATCAGAACGTCATCCCGAAAACATCAGAACGTCATCCCGAAAACATCAGAACGTCATCCCGAAAACATCAGAACGTCATCCCGAAAACATCAGAACGTCATCCCGAAAACATCAGAACGTCATCCCGAAAACATCAGAACGTCATCCCGAAAACATCAGAACGTCATCCCGAAAACATCAGAACGTCATCCCGAAAACATCAGAACGTCATCCCGAAAACATCAGAACGTCATCCCGAAAACATCAGAACGTCATCCCGAAAACATCAGAACGTCATCCCGAAAACATCAGAACGTCATCCCGAAAACATCAGAACGTCATCCCGAAAACATCAGAACGTCATCCCGAAAACATCAGAACGTCATCCCGAAAACATCAGAACGTCATCCCGAAAACATCAGAACGTCATCCCGAAAACATCAGAACGTCATCCCGAAAACATCAGAACGTCATCCCGAAAACATCAGAACGTCATCCCGAAAACATCAGAACGTCATCCCGAAAACATCAGAACGTCATCCCGAAAACATCAGAACGTCATCCCGAAAACATCAGAACGTCATCCCGAAAACATCAGAACGTCATCCCGAAAACATCAGAACGTCATCCCGAAAACATCAGAACGTCATCCCGAAAACATCAGAACGTCATCCCGAAAACATCAGAACGTCATCCCGAAAACATCAGAACGTCATCCCGAAAACATCAGAACGTCATCCCGAAAACATCAGAACGTCATCCCGAAAACATCAGAACGTCATCCCGAAAACATCAGAACGTCATCCCGAAAACATCAGAACGTCATCCCGAAAACATCAGAACGTCATCCCGAAAACATCAGAACGTCATCCCGAAAACATCAGAACGTCATCCCGAAAACATCAGAACGTCATCCCGAAAACATCAGAACGTCATCCCGAAAACATCAGAACGTCATCCCGAAAACATCAGAACGTCATCCCGAAAACATCAGAACGTCATCCCGAAAACATCAGAACGTCATCCCGAAAACATCAGAACGTCATCCCGAAAACATCAGAACGTCATCCCGAAAACATCAGAACGTCATCCCGAAAACATCAGAACGTCATCCCGAAAACATCAGAACGTCATCCCGAAAACATCAGAACGTCATCCCGAAAACATCAGAACGTCATCCCGAAAACATCAGAACGTCATCCCGAAAACATCAGAACGTCATCCCGAAAACATCAGAACGTCATCCCGAAAACATCAGAACGTCATCCCGAAAACATCAGAACGTCATCCCGAAAACATCAGAACGTCATCCCGAAAACATCAGAACGTCATCCCGAAAACATCAGAACGTCATCCCGAAAACATCAGAACGTCATCCCGAAAACATCAGAACGTCATCCCGAAAACATCAGAACGTCATCCCGAAAACATCAGAACGTCATCCCGAAAACATCAGAACGTCATCCCGAAAACATCAGAACGTCATCCCGAAAACATCAGAACGTCATCCCGAAAACATCAGAACGTCATCCCGAAAACATCAGAACGTCATCCCGAAAACATCAGAACGTCATCCCGAAAACATCAGAACGTCATCCCGAAAACATCAGAACGTCATCCCGAAAACATCAGAACGTCATCCCGAAAACATCAGAACGTCATCCCGAAAACATCAGAACGTCATCCCGAAAACATCAGAACGTCATCCCGAAAACATCAGAACGTCATCCCGAAAACATCAGAACGTCATCCCGAAAACATCAGAACGTCATCCCGAAAACATCAGAACGTCATCCCGAAAACATCAGAACGTCATCCCGAAAACATCAGAACGTCATCCCGAAAACATCAGAACGTCATCCCGAAAACATCAGAACGTCATCCCGAAAACATCAGAACGTCATCCCGAAAACATCAGAACGTCATCCCGAAAACATCAGAACGTCATCCCGAAAACATCAGAACGTCATCCCGAAAACATCAGAACGTCATCCCGAAAACATCAGAACGTCATCCCGAAAACATCAGAACGTCATCCCGAAAACATCAGAACGTCATCCCGAAAACATCAGAACGTCATCCCGAAAACATCAGAACGTCATCCCGAAAACATCAGAACGTCATCCCGAAAACATCAGAACGTCATCCCGAAAACATCAGAACGTCATCCCGAAAACATCAGAACGTCATCCCGAAAACATCAGAACGTCATCCCGAAAACATCAGAACGTCATCCCGAAAACATCAGAACGTCATCCCGAAAACATCAGAACGTCATCCCGAAAACATCAGAACGTCATCCCGAAAACATCAGAACGTCATCCCGAAAACATCAGAACGTCATCCCGAAAACATCAGAACGTCATCCCGAAAACATCAGAACGTCATCCCGAAAACATCAGAACGTCATCCCGAAAACATCAGAACGTCATCCCGAAAACATCAGAACGTCATCCCGAAAACATCAGAACGTCATCCCGAAAACATCAGAACGTCATCCCGAAAACATCAGAACGTCATCCCGAAAACATCAGAACGTCATCCCGAAAACATCAGAACGTCATCCCGAAAACATCAGAACGTCATCCCGAAAACATCAGAACGTCATCCCGAAAACATCAGAACGTCATCCCGAAAACATCAGAACGTCATCCCGAAAACATCAGAACGTCATCCCGAAAACATCAGAACGTCATCCCGAAAACATCAGAACGTCATCCCGAAAACATCAGAACGTCATCCCGAAAACATCAGAACGTCATCCCGAAAACATCAGAACGTCATCCCGAAAACATCAGAACGTCATCCCGAAAACATCAGAACGTCATCCCGAAAACATCAGAACGTCATCCCGAAAACATCAGAACGTCATCCCGAAAACATCAGAACGTCATCCCGAAAACATCAGAACGTCATCCCGAAAACATCAGAACGTCATCCCGAAAACATCAGAACGTCATCCCGAAAACATCAGAACGTCATCCCGAAAACATCAGAACGTCATCCCGAAAACATCAGAACGTCATCCCGAAAACATCAGAACGTCATCCCGAAAACATCAGAACGTCATCCCGAAAACATCAGAACGTCATCCCGAAAACATCAGAACGTCATCCCGAAAACATCAGAACGTCATCCCGAAAACATCAGAACGTCATCCCGAAAACATCAGAACGTCATCCCGAAAACATCAGAACGTCATCCCGAAAACATCAGAACGTCATCCCGAAAACATCAGAACGTCATCCCGAAAACATCAGAACGTCATCCCGAAAACATCAGAACGTCATCCCGAAAACATCAGAACGTCATCCCGAAAACATCAGAACGTCATCCCGAAAACATCAGAACGTCATCCCGAAAACATCAGAACGTCATCCCGAAAACATCAGAACGTCATCCCGAAAACATCAGAACGTCATCCCGAAAACATCAGAACGTCATCCCGAAAACATCAGAACGTCATCCCGAAAACATCAGAACGTCATCCCGAAAACATCAGAACGTCATCCCGAAAACATCAGAACGTCATCCCGAAAACATCAGAACGTCATCCCGAAAACATCAGAACGTCATCCCGAAAACATCAGAACGTCATCCCGAAAACATCAGAACGTCATCCCGAAAACATCAGAACGTCATCCCGAAAACATCAGAACGTCATCCCGAAAACATCAGAACGTCATCCCGAAAACATCAGAACGTCATCCCGAAAACATCAGAACGTCATCCCGAAAACATCAGAACGTCATCCCGAAAACATCAGAAGATCCCGAAAATTCGCCCAAAATCGAGCGAAGATCCCGAAAATTCGCCCAAAATCGAGCGAAGATCCCGAAAATTCGCCCAAAATCGAGCGAAGATCCCGAAAGTTCGCCCAAAATCGAGCGAAGATCCCGAAAATTCGCCCAAAATCGAGCGAAGATCCCGAAAATTCGCCCAAAATCGAGCGAAGATCCCGAAAATTCGCCCAAAATCGAGCAAAGATCCCGAAAATTCGCCCAAAATCGAGCGAAGATCCCGAAAATTCGCCCAAAATCGAGCGAAGATCCCGAAAATTCGCCCAAAATCGAGCGAAGATCCCGAAAATTCGCCCAAAATCGAGCGAAGATCCCGAAAATTCGCCCAAAATCGAGCGAAGATCCCGAAAGTTCGCCCAAAATCGAGCGAAGATCCCGAAAATTCGCCCAAAATCGAGCGAAGATCACGAAAATTCGCCCAAAATCGAGCGAAGATCCCAAAAATTCGCCCAAAATCGAGCGAAGATCCCGAAAATTCGCCCAAAATCGAGCGAAGATCCCGAAAATTCACCCAAAATCGAGCGAAGATCCCGAAAATTCGCCCAAAATCGAGCAAAGATCCCGAAAATTCGCCCAAAATCGAGCGAAGATCCCGAAAATTCGCCCAAAATTGAGCGAAGATCCCGAAAATTCGCCCAAAATCGAGCGAAGATCCCGAAAATTCGCCCAAAATCGAGCGAAGATCCCGAAAATTCGCCCAAAATCGAGCGAAGATCCCGAAAATTCGCCCAAAATCGAGCGAAGATTCCGAAAATTCGCCCAAAATCGAGCGAAGATCCCGAAAATTCGCCCAAAATCGAGCAAAGATCCAAAAAATTCGCCCAAAATCGAGCGAAGATCCCGAAAATTCGCCCAAAATCGAGCGAAGATCCCGAAAATTCGCCCAAAATCGAGCGAAGATCCCGAAAATTCGCCCAAAATTGAGCGAAGATCCCGAAAATTCGCCCAAAATCGAGCGAAGATCCCGAAAAATCGCCCAAAATCGAGCGAAGATCCCGAAAATTCGCCCAAAATCGAGCAAAGATCCCGAAAATTCGCCCAAAATCGAACGAAGATCCCGAAAATTTGCCCAAAATCGAGCGAAGATCCCGAAAATTCGCCCAAAATCGAGCGAAGATCCCGAAAATTCGCCCAAAATCGAGCGAAGATCCCGAAAATTCGCCCAAAATCGAGCGAAGATCCCTGAAATTCGCCCAAAATCGAGCGAAGATCCCGAAAATTCGCCCAAAATCGAGCGAAGATCCCAAAAATTAGCCCAAAATCGAGCGAAGATCCCGAAAATTCGCCCAAAATCGAGCGAAGATCCCAAAAATTCGCCCAAAATCGAGCGAAGATCCCGAAAATTCGCCCAAAATCGAGCGAAGATCCCGAAAATTCGCCCAAAATCGAGCGAAGATCCCGAAAATTCGCCCAAAATCGAGCGAAGATCCCGAAAATTTGCCCAAAATCGAGCGAAGATCCCGAAAATTCGCCCAAAATCGAGCGAAGATCCCGAAAATTCGCCCAAAATCGAGCGAAGATCCCGAAAATTCGCCCAAAATCGAGCGAAGATCCCGAAAATTCAGCCCAAAATCGAGCGAAGATCCCGAAAATTCGCCCAAAATCGAGCGAAGATCCCGAAAATTCGCCCAAAATCGAGCGAAGATCCCGAAAATTCGCCCAAAATCGAGCGAAGATCCCGAAAATTCGCCCAAAATCGAGCGAAGATCCCGAAAATTCGCCCAAAATCGAGCGAAGATCCCGAAAATTCGCCCAAAATCGAGCGAAGATCCCGAAAATTCGCCCAAAATCGAGCGAAGATCCCGAAAATTCGCCCAAAATCGAGCGAAGATCCCGAAAATTCGCCCAAAATCGAGCGAAGATCCCGAAAATTCGCCCAAAATCGAGCGAAGATCCCGAAAATTCGCCCAAAATCGAGCGAAGATCCCGAAAATTCGCCCAAAATCGAGCGAAGATCCCGAAAATTCGCCCAAAATCGAGCGAAGATCCCGAAAATTCGCCCAAAATCGAGCGAAGATCCCGAAAATTCGCCCAAAATCGAGCGAAGATCCCGAAAATTCGCCCAAAATCGAGCGAAGATCCCGAAAATTCGCCCAAAATCGAGCGAAGATCCCGAAAATTCGCCCAAAATCGAGCGAAGATCCCGAAAATTCGCCCAAAATCGAGCGAAGATCCCGAAAATTCGCCCAAAATCGAGCGAAGATCCCGAAAATTCGCCCAAAATCGAGCGAAGATCCCGAAAATTCGCCCAAAATCGAGCGAAGATCCCGAAAATTCGCCCAAAATCGAGCGAAGATCCCGAAAATTCGCCCAAAATCGAGCGAAGATCCCGAAAATTCGCCCAAAATCGAGCGAAGATCCCGAAAATTCGCCCAAAATCGAGCGAAGATCCCGAAAATTCGCCCAAAATCGAGCGAAGATCCCGAAAATTCGCCCAAAATCGAGCGAAAGATCCCAGAAAATCCGTTCGCCCAAAATCGAGCGAAGATCCCGAAAATTCGCCCAAAATCGAGCGAAAATCCATCAGAACGATCATCCCGAAAACATCAGAACGTCATCCCGAAAACATCAGAACGTCATCCCGAAACATCAGAAC